>JAOEGS010023509.1:54250-116829 GCA_025447755.1 Corythornis vintsioides | reverse complement strand
ATGTTTTTTACACAACATTACACAAAAAAAAGAAAAAAAAAAAGAAAAAAAAAAAAAAAAAAAAAAAAAAAAAAAAAAAAGAAGTTACAAGCAGTAGAGGAGAAAGACCTAGACAATTAAAATTAGTAATTTTGATCAGGGAAATGCACTAGACTATAGTTTTTGAATTTCTGAAACTTTTTGGTGTGCATCTTGGCTCCCTGGGTATGGGGAAAAGATGGGCATCCCCAAGACAGACAGCTGGGGACAAGTAACCCCCAGAGCTGCTGCTTCTGCTGCCACTGAGAAGTCTGGGCACACTTAGTAACTGCTGCTGCTGCTGCACAGGGCTGCCGTGGCAGCAGCAGCCAGCATCTCGTCAAGTCCACCCCTCCTGCCCTACAACTGTAGCAGCCACTGTAGCTCTCCACAGACATGTCAGTCTACCACAACCATTCTGCCACCTCAAAGAACTGCTGGCTTTGCCGATTCCTACAACCAGCTTTACCAGCACTGCTTGCAGCATCAGCAGCTCCTGAATTTGGGTCAAGCTGCATAGCACTGGAAATTGCACTAGTTGCACACAAGGAATATTTGAAAAGACAGCTTAGGTCTGACTAAAGTCCATCATCTCCAATAGCGACTTTGCCACAGCAAACATATAGCTAAAGTCTAAGAACATCGCAGGCATGTGTCAATGCCTTCCTAAAAGATCCTGCTGCTGTACAGCAAACTTCTGCTTAGCATCAACAGATGTGGTCCTGTTGAATTTAGTGTCTTCCAATGAAATTTCCTTCCTCAAGCAAAAGTAGTTGATACCATAGATACTATCTATATATTTTAAAAAACCAAAACCAAAGGCCTTTGCTTTCCTGTCATCAGCAAATTTACATGGTCACTACTAACATGGCATAAAAGTAATTAATGTACTCTTAAGAAGAAATGTTCACTCTTTACAGAGAGGAGAAATGAGACAAGGAGCAGCCCAAGAGCTGCACCAAAGGCCAGTGAAGGATCAGCAGAGCAGAGAATACAGACAATGCCTTCCAAGTTCAACATGGGTGACCTAATTATTAGACCATCATTCTTCTTTACTGCTGCCTCCAACAAAAATGCTGGTTTTGGAATGGTTAGATCTTAAGTATTTCACCTCATTGAATATATATGGTCTCAATTCTCATATTTCAGGTTTTAAGTCCTAAAAGAACTTGTGCTTTAAGTCACAACTGCATCAAACAGGAGCCTTGGCAAAGCCACTGATATGACACTGGGATTGAACACTGTGCAGACTAATAACAAGCCCAAATGTTTCACAAGGAAACTGGCACACCACAGAGATTCTGTCTCCTCCAGTTAAAAAATGTGTTCCCCTGCCACAATCCATACAGTGCTTGTAGGAGGCTAGTGATGTTTCATTTGTATCCCTCATACCACTGCTGATGGTGGTCTCTCCTGATGCAGACAATCCACAAGGCCTTTTCTTTACAGATAAGCTTCTACTCAGTGCTATCAGACATCTTCCTGAGTCAATGGGCAACTAAAATAATTACCTTTTATTACGTTCTTCAATTACTCCACAATACTGGGGGAGGGCTCACAGGGCTGGGACCAAAAGCAGACATATTCTGTTGTGATTAAAACCGGCTGAAATGCTCCAATGAATATAAAACACTGACTATTCAACCCTCTTAAAACAACTCCTGTATATTTTAAGCTGCTTGATATTTAAACTCATCAGAGTGACAACAGGTAAACAATGGAAACCTGTAGTGAGTGTACAAGGGCTCCTGCAGGGATGGCTTCAAAGGAGTTGCCACCTTGAAATATATACAAAACACAAACCAGGTACTGAAGAGAAAAAGCTGCTGTGTATTGGCAGGATAAGCAGTTCTTACAGCAGCTGGCAAAGCAACAGTGGAAGGCTGGGCAGGCTGGTTGGTGAACCTGCTTCTCACACACTGGGTATCTCTGACAGCTCTGGGACCTTGCTATTCCAACCAAGTCCCTCTCTGTGAGGCTATTTTCTTTTTATTCTGAGGGAGGGCTTCTGATTTTAACTCTCAAAGGCTACAGGTACTTGGCTGTTCCCTTTGGGAGTATTCTTGCTGGAAGCTTCTGCTCCTTCCTTCCAAAGGATGCATTGCCCAATTAGAGCTGGAAAAGATCTGAAGTACCACAAGGGGTCCTGGTATGAAAAGCTAAGCAGATGCATTTGGTATGGGACAGTGTCAGGTTGACGGGGACTTGGCCATGGATGCCAGGGAAATTGCTTTTTCACATAAGCAAAGCTGGTGCCATAAAGGAGAACTAAATATAGGAAGGAACTAACTGATGCTGGGAAGGGGGAAACAGTCATTGCACAGAAAAAGTCAGGATATGTGAATTTACAATCACCTCAAATTACTGCTTTAGCAGAGTAAGGAATAAAATAAGAGTGCTGCCAAGTCATTCTTTAAGTGAAGTTTTGCACTATCTGATACTCTACTTGAGACACTAGGTCTTCAAATCATGTGGCTGTGACAACCCCTACTTTAAAATGTACATTTGCTCTTGAGACTGTAGAGCCCAGTTAGAAGTACTGGTACATCATAAAGGCTCAGAAACCTGGACATCAATAGTCCTAAGTAAAAAAAAAAAAAAAAAAAAAAAAAAAAAAAAAAAAAAAAAAGCCCAAACATCAACTGCTAAACGGTAACAGGATTATTCTGATTGTTCTTGTTTTTGAATTCTCAGGAATTACTGACAAGTTCACAAACACAAGTTCAGTAACAAACACAAGTTCAGTAAAGAACAGGACCATACCCATTTGCTACTTGGAGAGGCAGTTCCTTTCCCATGACTAGAAGTTCTTGGCTTATAGAGAGCAAAAGCCTAGCCCTGCATCTCCTCTCAAAATTACTCCAAGAAGCAGTGCAGGAAAAGCTTATTGTGTATTTCTGGTAACTCATGTGCAAATAATTTCCACTAGAGACTGGCAGAGGTGAGTTAGACGTGTAGAACAAGTAAGTATAAATTGGTATTTAAATGTAAATATCATGTATATCCATCTACCCAACTACACAGTTCAAATAGTAATGAGTTTGTCCATTTCCATTCCCTTTCCCCTCACTATATTAAGACCTCTCTTCAACTTACCTTACAAGATCACTGCCTTAGTCCTGCATCTCTTGCATAGACATTATTCCTACAGTTGTTTTCCTCAAGTACTATCACCAAGATACCAATGCAACAACCAGTAATAAATATTTTAGATCTAATTCATAATATTTTCCAAGTAATATTAACAAGACATTAATAAAAATCTAGTTCTCATTAAATAGCATGATCTACACATACAAGAGGGTGCACATGGAAAATTATTGCCAAGCCCACATGACATAAGATCAACAAAAGCCAATAAACTTTTCATTCAGTTCTACTACCTGCCAGGCTTTTCAAACAAGATTATGAAAGCAGTAACACTGTACAAAGAGTTCAAATTTTATCTTAAAAAAATTTTGACACCCTTGCCCTGTGCTTTTCTTAAGTTAGATTGAAAGACACAAATCAGATGGTCATGAGAGGAAGAGAAAAAGTCTTTATTCAGCACATCAGTACCAGCATCATCGCTGGCCTGTGCTCAGATGGAGCAGCCTGCATCTTGGTGCACCAGCACATATCCCACCCTTAGCTCTTCTCTGCTCATTGTTGCAGCTCAAGCATTACAGCCCAGCAATACACACTAAAACTGTACAGTCTCAGTGCACACACTAAAGCCTTCTACTAAAGGAGCGAGGACTTGTGTAGTGTAGTCTCTTAAGTACATTGCATTGAAGGGCTTAGACACTGCATTCAGAGTTGAGCACAGCCACCACTGATTTTTATTTCTTCCTTGAGTTTAATGGGAATAAGATGAAGCTGTGACTGCACCTGCTGTGTGAGCCATAAATGCCTTCCTACCATGAGTAAGGAAAAAAAAATAAATCTCATGTCCTTGATTATTTACTAAGTAGAAACCAGTGACTGGCCTGGAAGCATGTGGGTTTGCAGGCATCCTTCTTGGGGAGGTGATGCTATTGATCTGAATCAGGCGTGTAGGGGAAAGGAGCAAAGGGTGTCCGTGATTGCTGCCTGACTTGTCTGCAGCAGGAGCAATGAAACCTCACAAGGGTCAGGGTGAATCCAGGAGCAGCACTAAGCCCCAAACCAATTAACAGCTGCTAGTTCTCTGCTCCCAGGCCTTCCTACTGACTTATTTATTATCTCCTCCTGCATAATTTGTCATAATCTCTGACTCGTCAGGCCAATTAATCATGCTTCAGAAAAAATGAGATTTCTCACAAGGAGATTATCTGTCTCTGACAAACAAGGGATAATTCAATTACCTTCCTCTTCTAAACATTTATTAACTGGTTTTGGTAAATTAGTCCTTTTTGTAATTTAGCTATAATTTAGGAAGATTTAATATGTCATTAGGCACACTGAATTCTGTGTTAATATAACATTATGGCTGAGATTTTAATTGCCCCAGAGTCAGGAACTGTATACATAAATGGATTGATTCCCCTGTGGAAGCAGCTGATAGAAAGTACACAGGGCTCCACACTTTCCTCAAAGAATTCTCTTTAAAATTCTTTCTTCCATGAGTTAAGCACATGCTTAAAGACTCCAGGGAACAGAAGGCTTTTCCTGACTTGGGTAAGAACTCTAAGAATTCAGTGAGAAAGATAAATATTTACATGTTGATTAGCAGAATTTTTACATATGACAGAAACTTACATTATAAATTGATTTAACACTCCTCACAATTATCCAAGTTCCTATTTTCCATACTACAATTTCCTGGGAAAATTCTAGCAGCTAACAGTAGTACCTGACTGTGGTCTGTCAGGCAAGAGTTTTTTCTTCTTCACTCTGAATTATGCCTTTTAGTCCTTTTGGAGACTGCCAATTGTTACTAATGTAATGCTGTTAAAGAAATCAATGCAACTTCATACTGAGAGTAAAAAACAGCCTCTTTCATGCAGGGGGAAATAAAGAGAAAATCCAAATAATTGAATTGTGTGGATGTTAGAAGGCATAAAAGGCGAAGCAGATCCAGTTTTAAAGCACTGCTAATTACCATTGCAGGTTCATACAGACTTTGCCTAAACTGAAAGTGAAGAGTCAGTTTAAGCAGATTAATTCCTACACACTGTTTGCTGCAGCCTGACTAGAGTGTGGGCTCAGGATATGATAACTGGTCACTGGAACAACTGAACTCAGAGTATTTCCCAGTATATGGTAGTAACTTGCCCATGGCAGATCCTTTCAGAGTTCATGTTTAACAGCATGGATCCACCATAAAGTGCTAGGATTTGGAGAACATTTTATTTCAGAGAATGTTGGAGCTCTCACTCTTGAATTTTCCCACCATTTGAATAGATTGGTCAGTTAATAAATCAGTTATTTCATGTGTTAATAGCAGGCATGATTCTGAACTCAGCTAAACACCAATAAAGTCTGGAAGTAACTTGATGTAATTACTGCTGGAAAGAACAGAGAGGAAAACACAGCCCATGCTTTTGTTTTGCCTTTTATTTTTACTTTTATTTTAAATATTCCTATATTTAGCCACAACCCCAAACTCAATAATTATTATCATTAAGGGATTTATTAGGCAAGGATTGCTCTGGAGAAAGCCCAGCTGACCTCAGCAGGAATTCTGCCCAAGTAAACTTCCCATTGGAATATGTAATACTACTTGGATGCTCACACTTCCCATTGGAGTATGTAATACTACTTGGATGCTCACACGCATGAACATTAGTGGACACCAGACCCATATCTGCAAACAATTTCATTAGCTCTCAAAGGTGCCATTAGCAAGAGAGGTGAAGCTTTGAAAACTATTGGGACAGATTCCCTCTATCCCTTTTTGGTCTGTACAATGTCCATTAACGCTCTGCAAACAGCTGGGAGGAAATCACAGCCCTAGGATGCAGGGTGCATTAAGCTCTTTTAATTTTCCTTCTCCTCAATGCCATTTGCAGGGCAGAAAGGTGAATATCCTGGGGGGAAAAAAAAGTGTTTACAGCATGTGTGCAGCTGTGCCTTTAAAAAGTGCTGGTATGAGACATAGAAGGAAACAGTTCAATGGAGGTTCACACACAGACCAATGCTGACATGTCAGACATCATATTTACAGTCTGTCACACTCCCAGACTTGGTCAGGACAAAGTACAGTATTGTCAAAAAACCAGTCTGAATGAGTTAACAGCAGAGTGGGTAAACTCCCTGCTGGTGAAAAAACCCTTAGAGAAGACCTGCACAGTTTCTACAGCTACAAACACTGAATGATATCATAAGGATACCGGGCAGAAAGTCAATAATTATTTCTGATAAAAGTTGGATCTCAAACACTTGAGGTTTTTAATAGTTTTCAAATAAGACAGCCAAGGGGCTCACAAAGAAATTGGATTGCAGAATCTTAAGCAGACTGCATTCCATGCAAAAATGGAACAAGATTTGTTAATGCAGGGGAAACAGAAAGAATAAAAGGAGCTTGTAACAGATCTAAGACTCAAAAAATGAATAATTTTTATGGAGCAGGGAGAAAGAGAGTTGGGGAGGATTGAAATTTACTAACCAGGTCCCTGGTAAGTGACCAGTTCTTAACTGTTGTTGAGACACACAGGGAAGTCAGAGATGGGCTCATGAAAGACCCAGAAATAAACTCTGGCAAAGTATCTTGAAACTGCCAAACTAAGTCAATCTCTCAGACCTGACTGAAGCTTAGGGAGTGCAGACTGCTCTGATACTGTGGCCACAACAGCATACAAAAAACACTGTAAATAAATAAATCAAGACAGGATCCGCCCAAGGAGTTCAGAGAGAAAACAACAGGACATGACTCAGCACACAAGCCAAAAAAACTCTGCCCAGAGTTTAAAACTATGGAAGAGCCATATTTTTTGATGAGCCAGCAAGCAAGGCCTGGCAAGGTCAATGATGGTAAAACCAATACTGCTGCTTCTGGGGAAGTCTGGACAGCACGGCCACAGAACATGACTTGGCTGCCAGTTGTGGGATACTTACTAATTTTGTCTCTGATGTGCAAGTCAATGGAATGCCAGGAGTACTCCCCTGTTTTTTATAATATTACCACTACATGGAGGATAAAGCAGGTCAAAGGCAAAGCCCATTTAAGAACTGTAATAATTAAATGTATGGACAGTTAACAAGGTGGAAGCAAGACAATTTGCTAACACGATGAAGGAGAAAAATCTTATTGCTGATCTTGACATGGATCAGGACAAGAGCACACATCAGAGGAGTGACCAAAACAACTGAAGAAGGCTTTAGGACACATCTTTCAGGAAATACAGAAACTGTCAAAGTGAGCTGAACAGCTCTGAAGGGACACAATTACTGCCAGACACAGGCTCCCAGGAAAGCTACTCTTACTCTAAAGAGGAGGCAAACTTAGGCCCATTTCTATGGGAAGGCAGGGAAGAAATATCAGTCCAGTTGTTGAACACCTGTTCTGAGGTGTTCAAAGCAGACAATTCATGGAAAGCCAGGAATTCCCTGACAACAAATGCTGATATGGGCAAAATCAAAGTATGGCTTAGGGTATTATAATTTTTAAATTTAATTTTCAAATGTGCTTGTGCATATTTTATTAATCTGCAGAATCTGCAGCATTTAAAGATGGAAATATAATAGCTAGGAAGAACTACAGATGTTAGTAATTAGTGGCACATTACTCATATTTCATTGTAAAACAGATGTGTCTGTTATTTTAATTATAATGACTAACATAACATATGCCTTTGACATATATGTAAGCATAATGTTGACTGTGAATCACCTCTTTAAGTATGGTTTTGATTTTATTTACTTTCCTAAGGTCAGTGTCATGGAAGGAAAGTATATTTGTTCCATGCTAACAGATCAAAAGCAGCAGAGAAAGTCTGTGTATTATCGGAAACCTGTGTTTTGATGGTATGCATTTGCAACTGCTAAGTAGAATGTTTTGATCTCCAGCTTCTCTCAAATTACTTCTTTTAAATGATAGTATTTCCTTACCCTGAGGCTATACCACAAACAATTATGGAACATTTTGGAGCATGCATTGTGTGCTATTACTTTTAAGAGATAGTATCCTGCTTTTCTTTTTTCCCTACAATCAATCTTTTTTTTTTTTTCCTTCATAGCAATGCCCAAGTCCTTTTTGAAAATTACTTGCATACGCCATGGCTTGCATTATGGTCATTTAGCAATGTGGTAATTCACTGTATGGCTAGCTTTTATCTTCAGATTTTGTCTGCCTTTGCACTGACAGTCTGTACAAAAAAAAAATAAAAATTCAAATAAATCAACCAGACTTCAAGAGCAGAATTATCAGAAAATGTTCAACAAGGTACTAATATACCTTATGTGCCATTTATGCAGAATTTAGATGCTTTCACCCACCTATTCTAGTTAATTTTAGAGGTTACCTAGGACTCCTGAGCCCCTCCATTATCCTGGTGAAATCAACCTCAAGCATAAGACACCCAGTTTACAACTTTCAGCAACAACCCTCTCAACTGGAAGTCATTTGCTCAAGGTCTGCTGTGGACAACATATATTTTGATAAAATTGCTGCACCAAGTAACAGCATTATTTTTCTATACATAACCCCACTGGCCCACAAAATGCAACTGAGAGGTATTAACTATGCCTGTGGAGTGATCCCTTCCCTGAGCAAGAACCTGAATTGCTTCACCTGAAAGTGATACACTGATCTCAGTATTACTACCCTCTGACATCCCCAAGTCCCTGCCCCTTTCCATTTTCTTCTGCTAAATCACCCCCCAAAAAAGTGGACAAACTACTGTCATGGGACATCTTCTCAAGGAGGCAGTAAATGACCATGGTGGCAAAACAGTAAACAACACCCTTCTTTCCCAGCTGCTCTCCAACAAATCCCACAGTCACAAGAAAAGCCCTTAACCTGCTGCAACTACTGAGATTCAGTAGAGACACGAAGCTGTGGATACTTGGCCTGTCAGCATAAGGTGACCTGTGTCAGTTCTGCTGCTGCTTTCCATGTTGCTTTTGTAACTTTTGCTGGCAATTTTCCTGAAGTTTTAAATATTTGACTTTTTTAAAATGTCACATTTTAACGTTCACGCTGTTCTGACACCTCAGCCATTGCACTCAGCCACTGCTTATTGGCCCTCTCCATCAGCAATCTCCATCTTAACTCTCCACCCCTATTATTAATAGCTTCTGACAGATGTGAACACATTGGAGAAGACATGCTGTACACAGGCTCTCCACCAGGAGCTGTTCCTTTTTCCAAACTGAGCAAATATTAGTCAGCCATTTGAAATGCAACAACTGGGAGCTTTGCCAACACCTAACTTAAATTCTACACAATAAACTTCTAATACCTTTATAGGTCAGAAAAATAATTTGTCATATTTCCAGGGGACAATCCTGAGTTCAAACTGTCTTACCGAAGTCATAGAGAACCATTCATACAGGTTTTATGTAATTTAGAAAGTGCAGAGGAAAACCCCTTTTGTACTTCCAGAGAGGAATTTGATGGGTGCTCACTTGTAATTCTGCAAACGTCCCTGCTACCCTGCACAGACAATTGCTCCATGTAGCCATGGAGCCAGCAAATCAGATTGGACACAGACAAAAGGGATCTGGCTGCTACTTCACCATATCAAAATGATTAATTTTAATGGGTCAGGACCTCCCCTCTTCCCATTAAACAGTGCAATTTGGTGCCTTTCTAAGGCCCACTGCTAAAGCAGTTGCCTTCTCCCTGCTTTAGGAGATCAATAAGGAACTTAGTCTATTGCCATCTCATGTAGGTAGAGGAATGTAGTAAAAAAAAGATCAGATTCTTTATTCTTTAAATTAGTAGAAATTTGAGAGTTTGTACAAGGTTAATTTTTCAGACAGAAGAAATACAAGCTAATTTTGTGATCTGACAATGTTGTATCTATTTTATCCATGTGGCCATAACATTGCTAAGAAAAATATCTATGTTTGGTTAAAGGATGGATCCAAGCATACGCTATGTATGGTATGCAAGATATGGCTTCTCTTATATATTCTCTGCAAAGAATCATTTAACAAATGACACCTGAACTTCTGCACTTTAAAAAAGAACAGATAAAGTATTTCTTCTGCTTCTTATTTTTAACTTTAAAGGAAAGAAGATGAACACACAATATTTGGCACCTGACAGCTATTCAAAGAAGATGCCTTTAACTTAGTAGACCTATCTACCTATTTTTCTCTTACAGGCAGATACTATACATCCTCATCCACAAAATGTAAGAAAAAACTATCCTAAAATACTCAATATTTGAAGGACAAAGAAGTAAAATATTTTGTTTATTCAAAGCTGTTCCAAAAAATTTTTCAGAGGTACCATCTTAGAAACTCAAGTGAGGTAACAGTTTAAGCAGTTCATGGATCTTCTGGATATTTGTTCATTATTTCACTGCTCAGTGGGAAACAAACACTTGTCTCATCCATAACTCCTCCAGAAGCTCATAGGTCAATGTTTGACCACTACTCAACCCTATATAGCATAAAAAATTTGGCTGGTACTTACTGATTAACCTGTCTCTGGTAAATATCTTTACTGAAATAATTCCTTAAGAAACATTAGGTTTTTACTTCTGCTTTAAAGTTTAAAGAAACTATTTAAGTTAGCAGCTGCTAAAGAGTAGCGACAACATTCCTAAGAACAGAGCAAAAGGCAAACACATCTTCCAGGGACATTCCTGAGGTTAGGGAAGGACTCACTGCTTTTCTAACAACAAACTTTGAGCTATATGTACGTGTGTGGGTACTTTGTTTCCATGCTGGAATATTTTACAAAATGCAAACCAGAAGCCCAGTATTTATTACCCTAACTTAGAAAGGCAGAAAAAGAAGAAAATATTGGGGGATGTGGGAGAAAATTGAGATAAGAAGGCAAGATGTATGTGTAGGACAAAGTAGGTCAGGGAAAAAATGTTTTATTCCTTGAGAACTGAAAAGTTTAAATGTCTTTTATGTGTAATGTTCAAGGATTTAGTATTTCTACTATAGGAGACAACATAGCATAAAACTGTATCAAAGGAAACAGGGCTAGAAGAGCTCTTTGGATCTCTAGTCCAATACCCTTCTGAAAAGCTGGCCAAGTATATTTAGACCACTTCTGACAAATATTTGTCTAATCTACATTTTTACATCTTATAATGATGGTTTCTCATTTCCCTATTCCAGACCTAATTTCCTAATATGTAGTCTTGTTTCCTGCAATTTAGATCCAGTTTCTCATTCTACCATCAATGGACATGGACGGTTGTTTATTCCCTCTCTGCAAGAGCCTTACAACACCTAGAGATTTATTATGCTTCCCAGATCTCACTGAGCAATCCCAGTTTTTCAGTGCTTCCTCACAGGCCCCGTTTTCTAGAGCCATGATAATCATTGCCAGACTATCCTCCAGGGTCTCTCCAGTTGCTGTGCATGTTTTGACAAGTCTGTTGTTGCCTTCCAGGTGTGAACCTCAGCTCTTTCCAAAGGTGAGTTTGCAATTTGTAAAGTGCAGCTAATAATTTGGTTCTGCTTGTTAGATAACAGAATTAGTACCAGCTTCACAGCCAATTTTCCAGACTTTCTAGAGAAGGTTGATTCTACAGGTATCAGAATTCTGCAGGTAGAGCTAACACACATAAGAAATAACACATGTAGTATCAGTTAGGAGCAACATCTGAGCAGTTTTGGTTTTTATCTCATTCACATCTTCACCTTAATTCACCTTCACCCAAACCCTGCATTCTGTAACCATTTATTTTCTCAGATTTTTTTCTGAGCCACCTCTTTCTCCTCAATCCATGTCTCTGGGTAAGGTCAGATCAGAAATAACAGCTGCAGACAAGGGGTGCATTTCTTGTAATATTTCTGGCCTGAGCAGAAGCAGGTAGGCTCAAATAATTTATGTGGTAGTTTTTATTCTTATGATATTCAGGTTGAATTTGCTTATTTGTAAAATTTGTCGAAGAGACATTTTAAAACTTAATATAATAAATCCAAACATAACCAGATCAATGTTAAACAAGTAAACTGTACCTTCTAATATTAGTTCACTGCTTTTGTAGTGTGACTTTTCATGAGCCATGTAGGACCAGTTGACAGCAGTGGCTGGCTGAGTGTCCCTGTGAAGGTTCAGTAATGTTTTCATGATCAGCTTCGCCTCAGAAAGTTCTGCCTCTGTAACCATCAAGCTTTATTCCTGCAGAACCACATCCAGCACCATGGGAGCCATGAAGCCACTCTGACTAGGGAGAAGTGATGTCCTAGCTTCTGTCATTTCAGTCAAGACCCAAGTGACAAAAGCACATTGTTGGGTCCTATTGTTGAAGGTCTGAGACAACATGTCACTGAGATGATGACTGCTGCAAACCATATGAAGCTGGAAATGTTTGCTTTTTGTTAGCAAATACTCGAAGTGTATTATGGGTGGGGCTATCAGCCACAGTCAGAAAAAGGATACTGCAAAAAAAAAAAAAAAGAGCTATACAGGTCATTGTTCTTTCCCGACAGAGTCATTCCTGTATCTCCTGTTGACAGAGGCAGTGCGATGTCTCTTACACTGAAGAACCAGAAACAAATTACGGCACCAAGTTTAAAATATGATGCCAGCACATGTTGCAAGGAAAGCACAGACTGAATTTCATGAGACTTCCCAGATAAACCATGCCCCTGCACTCTTCAGAACAGGCTTGTACTTCCCCAAAACTGTCTGCAACACTTGCCTGGGGAGGCAGGCAAGCCAAAGCACAGTGCATTGGCAGGGCAGCTCTCACCAACCATGTGGCTCTAGAGTCAATGCCTTCACTGAGCCGGGCAGAGTGGGATCAGCAGGCACACAGGGGGTAGCTTGGAGCAAAGTACTGTCACTAATGTTTTAACTGGGACAGGTACCTAATGAGAACTGTATAGCCAGAACACATTAACACACTGAAAAGATTTTGAAATCCATCTTGACATTTGCTCACCTCCTTCCAGAAATAAGGACAGCTATAAGGACAGCTAAAAGTCCTGTCCTTGGGGAGCAAAGCTGGAATGGGACTTCTAATGGTCCTCAAATGACACTGCTATGTACCACTATATGAAGCTGAGAATATGTCTTTTGACAATGCACAACTTAGTCAGGTTTTAACTCTTGCATGGATCTTAGGATCCAGAAAGCACACATGAAAGAGGCTTTAAACATTCTTGCAAAGCATCACAAATCCTTTTTTTTTTTTTAGGATTGAAAAATTGGAATGGTCAAATGATCGCTGAATAGTCTGCAAATTGGAATGAGCAAACTTGAAGCAAGTGCTAAGAAAAACATAATAAATCCTCTGTGCTTTTATGCAGTCCCAAACATAATCATAAAAGAAGCAACAAAAGCACATTTTTTCTGAAATAAAAAAATGTGCTCTCATTTGAAAAAAAAAAAAAAAAGAAAATGGAAAAATACATTACAGCATCAATAGTAAGGATTCAACCTAACCATGAAAGAATGACTGCACCACACAAAACATAAGATCCTACTCAGATACACCTATATGATTCATGACCCTTAAAGAAAAGCGTAAACAGAATAGGTAAAAGGTCACCTTACACTGAGGGAAAGAAAATCTTCAGCAACAACATCACCCTACCTAGCAACTTCCAATCAGTTGGAAATAAATGGCAAAAATTAAACTAGTATCACAGCCCCAAACACAGTGTAAACATTGCATTACATTTTGAGACCTAAAAAGCATGATGTTTACTTACATTGTCTTTCCATTGACATGGTGCTGGATCCACAAAACAGTATTTCACACACATCAGTCCACAAAGTCGCCATGGAAAAATACCAGGGTAGAGTTTTTAATCCT
The DNA here is from genome assembly GCA_025447755.1 of Corythornis vintsioides. Classification (NCBI taxonomy): domain Eukaryota; kingdom Metazoa; phylum Chordata; class Aves; order Coraciiformes; family Alcedinidae; genus Corythornis; species Corythornis vintsioides. The sequence continues at coordinate 102,952 of JAOEGS010023509.1, read as the reverse complement.
AAACAATGTTGTTTAGAAGGTGTGGACTATTATAGTTCAAAGATAATTAGACCCATTAAAGGGGTGGGAAAGTTTAGGTGAAGACCCAACCTCCCTGCATGCCTAGCAACACTGAATCTGTTTGGATTTTATCCACCTCTAATCATTGAACATTCATTTGTAATTAGGATTCCTGGGGCAACAAGAGCTACCAGATGCTGGATTCTGAAGACATTAACTTGTGTCTCCATGGTAAAGTTCAGACAGGCAGGTAGCATCTTTGCATACTGCCCGGATGAGGTGTGGGTGATAAGATGTAGCTGCACTGATCAGTCCAAGTAAAAAAGAGCAGTTCAGACAGTATATTACTGCAGGTGGGTAACAAATTCCAATACATCACTCAGAACAAGCATAACTCTCCTTAAGAATGTATCAGGTATGAAAGCAAACAACCAGTCCACCCAAGTCTAGCTACAGAGCAATAGTTGCAGCCTCACTGAGACATTTTCTCCACTGGTAAAAGCACAGCCAAAGAAAACAGCCTTGTGTAAGTTGCAGCAGATGCTACTGCATCCTTCCGCTGCAACACTGCTGTAAGGGCAGACATAGTTCTGCGCACAGGAATCCTGCAGGAGGTTTTGGCAACTGTTTTGGGGGTGGTAGTAGAAGACAGGTTACAAATAACAGCAAGGGAGGGAGGACAAGACAGTGAAAGCCAAGGGGTTGTGACTACCTCTCCTTAGAGATAATGACTTTGCAGGGAGGCAAAGGGGATTTGCACAGCAGGTCTTACCCAGACTGACTGAGGCTGATGAATTCAATAACACTGCCCCAGGGAGCAAGGGGCTCCAAGCTCTATGGAGACAGGCAGACTGAGCTGTGTCAGCTGCACCAGAGTGCTGTGCAGGCACTTTCCTCATCAGAGCAGACCCATTCTGGCAGGAAAGGAGGCCACATAGGTGCTGCCAAAGCAGAGAAAGCCATATCCTGCATGTCAGATGCTCCACTCACATGTGTCAGCACACTTTCAGATAAATTAAGGGAGGTGCAGAGGCTTAAGGAGTTGTGTGCCTGGCTTGTGAGTGATAAAGGGAATTGCACTGCTTGATCATTTGGCTCCTGGGATTTTGGGTGCATGGGTAAAATGAGATGATGTCAGGCAAGAAGTTATCAACAAGCTTGAATAAACATTTTACAAAAGCAGAAACACCTCTGCTGCTACAATAAGTTGATGGTATGAAAGTTTTTAATGGTAAAATAATGCAAACCACTTATACTACAGCCTTTCATGCAGGTTGCCCCAGTTCCTTCAGCAAACCAATCCAATATCTTTTCTCCAACAGTGGCAAATAGCAAATGGTTTGCAAAATTAGTCATCCCTGGCTTCCCCTCAATCAGCAGTTCAAGGACTTCCTGAGATGGAGCTTTCACCAGGACCATCCAATTAAATAATTGCTAGTACAGCTTTTGTGAGTTTGTCTGTTTCTTTTTGAATTAGCTTATCTCTTTGATAGACTTTTCCTTCCCTATGTTAAGGGATTAGACTTTAATCTATTTAATTAGCTCCCCAGGCATTACAACTTTTAACAAGTCCCCCTGTTTCCTCAGGCCTGCTGATTGTTCTGTGTATAATCCAGACATGTCATTCTCTTGTGAGAAGTGTTTGCTGTACAGACACAAAAGTCTGTCCCTGAAGTAAATGAATTGCCTGATATTAAAGGCAGTGTTAACTCTCATAAGGATCGCGTGAAGCACAGGCTAAATTTTCTGTGATGCTTAAAAACAGACATGTATTATCCTGCCTAAGTGATTACTAGGAGAGGGGTGGAGCAGCTAAATCGGTAATAATTGCCCTATCCAGGGAAACAGGAATGCCAAGGCATTTGTATCATCCACACTTCATGCAATGTGAATACTAAAATCAGGAGTAACCCATCATACCTCTGGTAGAAGGATTAAACCCACATCTCTGGTGACTTGTGGGCTTTCAAATGACAAATGTGTTCAAAAAGAGCAAAGGGAAAGGGTAGGAGTGGACTAACAGCTTTCCTTGTCCTTTCTAGCCTATAGTATAATTTGGCAAAAAAAGCAGAGTAACCTTGGGGTGATGCACCTTAAGCTGATGTATCAATTAATTTAGGACTTTTTTTAGAGAGGTGAATGTCAATGGTCAGTATTTGTGCTGTCACAGCAGAGGGCAAAAATCCTCTCAACACCGTGTGTATTGTCCTAGCACAGTTATTATAACAACCTACAACATCCATTTCCCATGCCTGCTAAAGTGCTGCTCCTGCCTGCCAGACCTCCTTGTCCTCAGGCTGCCACTAAAAGATGCCACGGAAAGGGAGACAGTCACCAACTAGAACTGCCTGCAAATGGTGATCCTATTCCAGATAAGGAGCAGGATGAAAGGAACGGGCACGAAGGTCTGCAAATTTTCAAACACCTCCAAGAAAGCAGAGAGGACCAGAACGCAGAACGCAGCCTTCCTCATCCCACCACCCTGCCCCAGGGACCCAGATACCAGGCTGTCTCACCCGCTCCCAGAGACTTTCTGTGCTCAGAGAGAGGAGCTTCCCACATACCATCTGCACAGATCCGTGTCCTTTGTGCAGGGGGTGTGTGTGGGGAGGGGGAGGAGTGGGGACGGGGGACACACACGGGACACGACACTCGGGGACTACAGCTGCAATAGCCCCGAGCAAGGTGAGGAGAAAAGAAAGGAAAAGAAGGCGAGAAAAAGAGGAGGAGAGCTGAACAGGGGGCAGGACGGTGGGATGAGCGGAAAAGTAGGGAGGGAAGGAAGAAAGCGGAAAAAAAGGAGGAGAAAGGGGAGGAGATGAAAAGCAAGGGGGAGAAGGGAGGACCAAGCGGGGAGGAGGCGGCGAGAGGCTGGGGAAGAGAAGGAGGGAGGCAGCTCGGCAAAGAGGGAAGGGACGGGACCCGGCTCCCCGCGGGCCATGCGCCTCCTGGCCACGGCACTGGCCGCCCTGCTGGCCACCGCCCCGGCCCCAGGTAAGCGGCACCGCGGGCGCGCAGCCCTGACAGCCCCCTCCCGAACGCGAAAGGGCCATCCCCCTCGGCTGCCCGCGGGATCCCGGGCTCCGCCTCGGGCTGCTGCCCGCCCCTTCGCGCTGCGGAGCAGCGTCCGCCGTCGGCATCGGGGAAGGTCAGTAGCCCAGAGACGCGGCAGCGCTCGGGACTTCAGCATTAGGAAAGAGGGCTTAGCGAGCGAGAGGTTGGGGGGGATTGGCGCCCGGCGAAGCCAGGCAGCGTCCCCACCACCCCCGTTCCTCTGCAGCCGACCGGCTCCTTCCCCGCCACCCCGGCCCGTCCCTTACACAGCTCTGCGTCCGCCTTTCTGGACCCACGGTAGCAGCGGTCTGCACAGCGACCTGATCCGCAACTGTGTTTTTAAATAACAAAACCCCTTCCCGCGCAGAAGTTTACGGAAACATGTCCTCCGCCACACTTCTGGGCCAGGTGACAATGTTGAGCTGCACCGTGGAACAGCAGGCAAAGCTGAGGCAAAGAGAGATTTGGCATTGTTTTTACCACAGGCGCCTTGATCTTACAGGTAGACGGTGGAAACGGAATCCCTTCCTCACTTGTAAAAATCTCCTTCATCCAAGACCTTTATTTATGCCTCTAAAATCAAAGGTGCATTGATGTTTTGTCCTAAAGCTGCAAGCCAGACACAGAGTCTGGATCTGAACTTCAAGGTGCAGTGAGGGTTAGAGGGGTGGAAAAGCCCTGCTCATTTAAACTTAATAAAAAGAGTTGAGTCTGAATCTTCACCTTAGAAGGTAGGAGATGGTGAAGGTAGAGTTCAAGTCTATCTTCAGTCAATGCAGAAGCTTCCTCCAAAAAGGAGCTGCTGACTTGTGAAATTTGTAGACAGATCCATTCAAGTGGAAACAGCTGGTTGCTTCTGTTGATCTTGCTAGCCAGCTCCTAATTATTTTCATTTAAAGAGCTTTGCTTCTTCCTGGCTCATGTGATGTTTTTATTTTTTAATTGTAGGTAAGTCAAAATAAAGCTGTCTTTGATGGTAACATTGTTTCACAGAACAAACTACAACACAGATAAAAGCCATCCCATGTGCTTCTGGTCATGCAAATCAGAGATCAGAAGCTAACTACCCTGATGCCATGCCTGTTTAGTCCCTTAGCTGTCAGCAGGGACTGAGGAAAAAAAATCCTCTCAGCTCTAAAAGGTGGGTAGCAGATTCTACCTGTCAGTCTCCATGGAGGAAAGAAGAGAGGCCTGTATGTAACACTAAACCTGGACTACAAGCAGTAGTGCACAGGAGCAACTCTACTTGTATCTCCACCACAGTACTTGGCATTCTTCCACACTAACAGCCTCACTGAAACTGCTCACCAAACGTAGGGACCCAACAGTCACTGTGTCCTTTACTCTTGTTACAGTGGAGAGAGTGGGATCAGCTCTGGCATAGACAGGTTTCTGGTTGCTAAAAGATTCCTCCTGATAGTGCTGTGAAAGTGCTTTCCAATGTAATATGTCAGACAGAGAAGTCCAAACCTGGATACTACTTGGAACTGAACTGGTGAAAGCAGAAGTGGACTATTTTTGGCATTAAGATTTTTCGAAACTATTTATTCAGCAGTAACCTTCCCTGACTCCCAATAGGCAAGTTAGAAGAAACAAAAAAACAAGCAACAAACAGCTAAAACAGAGATAGGGGTAACTAAGTGCAAATAGAAGAGATGGGTTTGATGATTAAGCACATTGCAAAGGAATCCTCAGGTCTTTGATTTGCTCTCCTCCCTCAACTTATAATTTCCCTTTCCAAGCAGAAACAAGACTAAAACTCTTGTGGCGAGCTCCACCTGATTGGCTACATCATGCTATACTGGGAAGGCAAAAGAAAAAGTGATTCCTCTCTTGAAGCAGCAATCTGAAATCTAGAAATTCAGTGCTCTTCTGGCATGCCAGCCTGCTCTTAAGGTGTAGAGAAGTTTTCTGTCTTGGTAAGGAGCCCATAACAAGGGTAAACCTCATGATAAGGCTGATCCAGTGCCTCCTGCCTTGCTGGAGAAACATCACCACTAGTGTCTGGGAGCCCTAACTGAGGCTTTTATTTTCCAATTAAAAAGTAAAAGACTTCTTTTCTCCAAAATCCACTACTGGTCGTGGTCTGATGGCAAGGGAAGGATAGAGTCAAATGGACCCTGTTTAGCATAAAATGAGATCACAGTAGAAGCATCATGAAATTTCCAAAACTCTCCCCATTGCTGCACTTGTACAGCTACACCAATAGGAGACATGGAAGTGAAGGGGATGGGTGCCCACTGATGAGACATAATGAAGCATGCAAAATTTGGTATTTCCTTATAAAAAGGCACGAGCACAGAGGAAAAGTAGAACCCTTAGGTATAAAATACCAATGTTTATATGAGTGTAAACAGCTAGAAAGGGATAAGACACTCCATGTACAATGCTTCTTTATCCTCTTTCAGAGGCTTCCATCATCACTGTATCTGAGTTCCTCTATTTTCTCTTGGGTACTTTTTTGGCACTATGTTCTGCCTAGTTCTGAATTATGCAATGATTCTTTTGCCTTGTATTTCAGGACTCTATTCCACAATTAATCCTAGCCAGCTTTTTCAAACAAGAAGTTCACATGTCAGGAAAATGACATAATTGTTTTTCTTTACAGTTTTCAAGACATGATCGTAATTTCAGTAGAAAAAGTTTGTGTTTTTCATTTATGCAAACCACAATTTCATGAAAGATTTATTAAATGTTTCTAACCTAAGTAATTATGATAACCCCTAAAATTGTTGAAACTCTTAAACTTATTCCTTTTTACTGAGTAGCACAACTTCCTCAATTTAACCTTTATTTCAGTTGCAGAAGCTGCTGTCTTATCTTCATATTTGCCTGTAAGGCACTGAGGCCAGGTAACACCAGCAAGTAATAACTGTAGTTTAATGCCTGGAAAGCTGGTGGTATTCAGCATTAATTTAAAATTTCAACATCCTGTTCTACTTATGTGCTTTCAGCAATCCAAAATAATCTCTTGCTTTGGCACTTACATGAATTGCACACAGAAACATCATGCACAGATAGCAATAATCTAGGTGATGCTTAGTTGTAACTTCTTAAAATTATTAACCCCTTTCTTAATGCAATTTACTTTCTCCTTCACAAAGTAAAAATGTCTACTTGAAAAATAAATACACCATTAAGTAGAGTTTTCTATTGAAAAGATCCAAATTAATTATTACTATTAATTTTCAGAGGGTTCTTTTCAAACAGCTGCAATGTAACTAATTTAGTGGATTTGCTTTTAAGTAAGGTGATACAATTCACCATTCAATTTCATGGCTTCACTGGGGACACAAAACCACTGTCTCTGCCTCCAATACTCCTTTAGAAATAGAATGAAAATGCTTTACTTGCTTATTCTGAAGATATATGTTTGTGTTTCAGGAGCTGATGTCAGACAAGAGTCTCTGCCAAAGTGCACATCCCCTTTGTTAAAATGTTCCTAGCTGATGTGCTAGAAAAGTGTCCAAACATGAAAAAAGTCAGTCTCCCAGGGTTCCAAGTCTCATTAGTAGTTGAGTACAGTATATTCACATAACAGGAAGCCTAATATTTATATCTTAGAGAACAGTTCATGCATTGCAGAGAGTGCTTGCTTACTGTTGAAATACAGTTCTCTTTCTAGCAGATGCCATCAGACTGGGAAATTACAAATTGCAAGTCATTTAGGGGGACACATTAACACAATATATTGTTGGTAAAAAATAGATCAGTCTCTGATATGATTAATAAGAAGATTTTTAACGTACATTAGGAAGAAAATAAAATGAGTGTTGATTCCCGTGCCACAGAAAAGCAGTCCAGCATAAATCAGTTAGATCAGGAAAGAAAAATATTCCTCTAATGAACAGTCACAGATTTCTTTCAACCTTCACCTATACTGACCATGGCTGGAAATAAAACAGGAAGACAAACAACTGGTCTAAGCTAGGTTCATGCTGAAGAACAGAACAAGAGTCAGAAATGAATGGAATATAAAAATAATTTTTCCCGATATAATCTCATGTCATAATTTGTCATGCAAATAATGTCAGATGAATTTGAAATTGTAGTTAGAAGGACTAATCTGATGGATTTAACACAGACTTAAGATGACCATTTGATTATGACAAGGAGAATATTACTTAAAAGAGAGGCCATAGGGAACTGTGAAGTGAGGAGCTGGTAATAGGCATGTAGGGAGGTTAGTAGTCTTTGACTGGTCATCTCGGGAACAATATCATATAAGGTTTGCACAAACGATGTCTAAAAGAAGTAGATGAAAGCATGCACATTGAAATTATGTGACCTTATCGATTCAGCATGCAGGAAACACTGAGGACCAAGTAACAGAAGTGGAGCTGAATTTAGTCAAGCAAAGTCACATATTTGGGAATTAATAAGAGTTTATTTAACACACTAGGAATGGAACCTCAAATGACAAAGAAGGGAAAATGCCCAAGTATGATATTTAATTATAAAGTAACTTATAATCACGTGTGAAAGCATCACAAAAAGGACAACATAGTTCTGGGATATTCTGGGCAAGGTATATCACAATCAAATCTGTGAACTACTGTGACTATTTTGCAGGACATGGGAGAGCTTCTTTCCAGACACTTTCTACAATTCCAGTCACCCACAATAGGAATAAAAATAATTACAATCAAACACAAAATTTAAACTGGAACCAATTCACATAAGGACTACTAAGGTGAATAAGGAAGTGAAGATGCTACTACTATACTAAACAACAGAACTAGTCTTCTTTAGCTCAAGAAAGTGAAATCTGAGACACCAGCTAATTGTTTCTATATGGAATCAGGAAGCAAGCCCTAAAGAAGAAAACACTGTTTAAACTTAAAGTTGGTACAGGAATAAATGGGAGTACACTGGCTATTGAAATATTTTAGCCTGGATATCCTATTAAGGACATAAGTTGTTGGGAAAGCTCATCATGGAACAGTTTTCCAAAAGACATTCTTGGTCTTTCTACAATCTAGCGTTAGAGTTATACTTGTTCAGACTGGCAAAAGATTATGTGTCATTGGGCCTATGACTTCAGCTCTATCTTATTAATTAGTGACAGCAAGAATACTAGAGCAGGCTCACTGACAGAGGGCCTTATACTATCATTAACATTCACAGAGAGAAGGAAGATACCAGGTTCTCAAAGCTCATTAAATTGCTGCATACTAAATGGATGCCATCAGTTTACCTGCTGTGTATTTGAACCCTAGGACAGATTATGGTACTGTTGTACCAATATGGAGGATTCTTACCTTGTTTTCTTTCCTTTTCAGATGTTTGTGAGGCTTTAAATGTGACAGTCTCACCAGGACCAACAGTGCGATACTCTGAGGGAGATAATGCCACCCTTTACTGCCACATTTCTCAAAAGAGAAAGACAGACAATTTGCTGGCTGTGAGGTGGGTCTTTGCTGCATCACCTACCCAGGAGTATTTGATGATCAAAATGACAAAGTTTGGGTCTGTCCAGTACTATGGAAATTATACTCATCATTTCCACAAGCAAAGACTTCATCTTTTTAAAGAGAAGCATGGAACTATGTACAAATTTCTTATTCTAAGCCTCCAGCAAACAGATCAAGGACATTATATATGCAAAGTCCAGGAAATTGGCAAACACAGGAATAAGTGGACAGCGTGGTCAAATGGCACAGCAGCTACTGAAATAAGAGGTGAGAGACTACTTATTCCATTTCTATATTTTTTCTTGTTGCATGATCCCCTTCTATTCTTTTCTTGCAAGTTTTTCCACAAGACATTTGAAGTTAAGCTATTTTTGTTATGTGTGGGCATGAGAAGAAAAAGTAATACTCAACTTCTTTACTTACACATTATAATTTACACTTTATTATGTGCTGAATAATGTTTACGTAAATGAGAAAATTGGTAGAAGATAGTCTGTTTCTTTTGCCTCTTACCAAAATAGCAGTAATTAAAACATGTTTACATTCAGCTATAGGTTTCTACAACTTTACTAGTGGGGATAAACAAATGCCATTATTAATAAAATAAAAAGACACAAGAGATAAATTATTTTCTGAAGAATATACAGTGGGTCAGCCCACAATAGAAGCACTGCATTTTAGATTGATGTTTTGCCTCTCTCTTGGTGTTTTCATTACTTTTAGTTCTAGTATAGCAACAGTTGGCAAGAAGCATTTCTAGTGTCACTTATGCACTTTTGTTTATACTATTTGTAGCCAGAAAGCAGAGCTATAAAAACAGTAACCAACCTGCTGGTATTGAACTTTAGATAAAAAAGTGACCAGCAACAACTGAAGTGCTTGAACCAGGATTAAAAGAAGCCTTCTCTTTGGGATGGGTCAGCTCAAATCTAACACCACCACACTCATGCTGATGGTGAAACTAGATTTTGAGAACAGACTCCTTTGAAGAGGTGGTTGAGCTCAGCAGTTATGCCATTAGCACTAGCTGGCAAACTAACCCTCTGCTTGTGGCTTTATAAACGGGAAAGCTGATTTTCCACAGGGCCAACTCTAAAGGTAATGCCAGAAATCAAGGGTGACTGCTTGGTCCATATGGCTGGAAGTTTAAGAGGTTCATCCAGTAACCACAGAAAAACTTATGGGAGCAAATTGTACTTCATGAAATTTCTGCCATTCCTGTTAACACTGAATTTATTATTGTCTTTAGACCCCAAATGTTATTCCTGTAACTGGGAAACCCTATTCCCACCTATCTTATGTTTTGGTTAAATGGCCCTAGCTCTCGTCTGGAACTAGTTTTGATCTGAAGGAATTCCACTGACTACAGTTCTTTCAAAATTAATTTGAACACATTTATGTATTTTTAATCCAAAGCTAATTCCCTCAATGCCAGTTTCACTAGTGTAATTCAGGTTTCTGTATTACTTCTGCGTTATAAATACACCAGGAAGTGAAATATGACAGCAAAAATAATCTTTTTTGAGTGTATGATCTCCTGTGCATAGTTGTCAGGTATCACAGGCTTTCATTTTAGTTTTTCAGAATTACTAGAACAAAGATGTGAAAAACACAAAGAGCAAGAGATAGCAGCTTTACATTGACCAGCAATGTTTAAACTTGCTTTGAGAAATCACAGCATTAACATAATGCAATTAGCTGATTATTACTAACAATGATGATTGAACACAGAATTCATTAGCTTCAAAGTTCAAAATGTTTTGTGCTTGATTTTTGTTGCTATTTTCATTCTTAAAAAAAAAAATCAGGGAGGAGTATAAACATTAGATAGAGCCCAACATATCCTGGATTCAGCCATCTTAATCTCTGGACGGCATTAACTGTTACAAGCACTGACCCCATATTGAGTGGCTGGAGCCAAGGCCCAGTGGCTTGTCTTCTAACCACACAGGGATATAAAATGAAACTTTATTGCATGCATTACTTAGCCCTACAAACTTCAGGCATTAGCTTATTTCATGCTCAGTGTGGCTGTCTCCAAATCGATTCTCAGCAAGACTTCAGATCTGTGTCCTTCAGTAAAACCACTGCTCTTCCAATTATTTTATTCCTTAATCTTCTAAAAATTAGAAATGGACTACAGGATTAAAAAACCTTCTTAATATGTAATTACAAGGGAAATAAATTCCCATTCGCTCGATTTAAAGTTGTTCACATCCTCTCTCAGAAGTAGCTTGCTTTGCAACAGAAACACAAATTACAACCCTAGAGGTCCAAGTTCCAGGTAACCGAGGACACAGAGTCAGAATAAACCAGCTGCATTAATGGCAGCGTTGTCTCTAGGATACTCAGACCAACCCCACAAAGCTGTTACAGATGTTACAAGCACATGGCAAACCTATTTAAAGGCCTATGCTCTTCTAAAATACGTTTCTATTCTCTTGCTATTCTTCACTATATTTAACTTTTGACTGAAGAGCCACCCCTTGCATCTTTTCAGAGTAAGATGCCAACAGGGAGGCAATGTCAAGCCACATGGCACTCATGGAAGGTGCAAAGTGAGACGAGATTTGGTAGAAGACTTTCCCATAATGCTGTTTTATAATGGAAATATTTCATTGAAAGGTAATTATCTTGCAAGATAAAGCAAGACCTTGGTGCATTGAGTCCTAAGGCAGAACAGCATTTATTTCAAGAGGTCCCAGATTCTTATGCCATACATTTTCAGTACTTCTCATGTTTTCTTACGTTCTGTTTTTTTGGGGTGTTTGGTTTTTTTTTTGTTTTTTGTTTTTGTTTTTGTTTTTGTTTTGTTTTCTCCAGTGATTTCATCCAAATCTCCTGATGATGCCACTTTCAAGAAAAAGCATGAAGCCTGGAAGTTTTTTGAAGGTAAACATTTCTCTACTGGTTTCATACAAGATGTTACTTTAGACCATGATGTGGGACAATTAAAGTGCCCAATTCTGCTAGTTCCTGTGCAAACTCAGGCCTTGCCTAAGGAACCATCCCATGGAGAAAAAAGCTAATGGAGGGCTCCAGCTGCAGCTTCTTATCTATCTGTTATGTGGGAAATAACCTATGCCTGAGCAATCACACAATGCAAATGCAGTCCTTTATCTAGGAAGATGCTGAGCATGTCTGAAGAGGTACCAAGCTCCCACTAGGCTTAGAAACTGTTCACTGCCAACAACAAAAAAAACCCCACAAAAATTTCAAGCCAGTGCTACCACCAGAAGGAGCAATCACAGATTTTTTTTCCTTCTCCCTCAGCCACTCAGCACTCTCTTCACCATCACTTTTCTTGCTTTTGTTTTGTTTTGTTTTTTTAGAAAAGTACAGCTGTTTGAACTGGGAAAGAATCCAGCTGAAGTCCTTTTGTTTTTTGGTTGATGCAGAACAATCAAACAAAAAAAAAAGAAAAGGAAAATATAAACCTCAAACCAGCCCTTTCCTCCCTTTCCAAAGTAAGCCATCTTAGATACAGTTACACCTGTGTGTATTTTTTGGAGACTTCAACCAAATTTTAAACTAAGCAGGATAGCATATGGGAGTTTCAAGAAGCTTAAATCACTTGTGAACTGTTATCCTCAATCTTTTGGGTTAGGATTTATTTTAGATGTAACTGTTTTGTACCCTATAAGCATGAAGCATACAGCTGCAACACTGACAGTCATCTATGCTTGGCTTTCAGATCTGTACGTGTATGCAGTGTTTGTGTGTTCAATAGGAATCATCAGTGTCCTACTTTTTACACTTGTCATTCTCTGTCAGTCACTTCTGAACAAGAGGAGATCCACAGGTGAGTAAAATGTCATTGTTTCTGACTGGAAGGCCCTTATTGAAGGGGGAAAGGGGTAAAAGGAGAATGCAAATAAAAAACAGGGAAAGCAAGAAAGAGAAATATCTCCTTGTCTTGATAACTATTAAATAATAATAAAAGATAGTAACAAAAAAACCCGAAACCATTTCTGCCAGCAAAACTAGATCAAAGACATTTTGCTCCCTCTGAATAGCTATTTCACTTTAAATTTGCTTTGGACTTTTCAAAATCTTTCAGCTTTACATAAACATAGATTGAAGGTTGTTGGATCATATTTTAAAGTAGACCAAGTGCTGTACCATGAAGGAATAAGTAACTCAGATACACAAGGGAGAAGATATATAAACCAAAAGAAGATGTATATAGAAGTCCTTGCCTGACTCTAACACATTTCTGGCTGTGGGTCCATCTTCCTGGTAGTGCACTCAGTAGAATAGATCAGATTCTAACTGTGTCTAACAACTCTGCTTGCCAAGAGGAAAAAGCAAGATCAAATGTTATTCTTCCTACCCTGTTAAGTGAAGACAGAGATTTTGTGCCAAGGGAGTACCCACATTTAAGTATGTTGGTTATGGTGAGTCACCCTGAAGCCACAAGCACTAGATGCTCTGAAGTATCTTGGGGTTTTTTTCATGAGCAGACACTGGGCTAGATTTTGCTTCTGTTTTTGTTGATTTATGCTGTCCTAAGCATACAAGCAGCTTGGAGAAAAGGTCTCTTTACACTGAACCAACAGCAGTTAGATATAGAAATAATATAAAATGCAATATGGAATAAGCATACACAATAGAGAAGAAATAATTTCTTCTGAGCTACATAATCCTTTCTTCACTATCCTAGTATCAGAATAATCACAGGCTTCACCAGATTTTTATTTAGATTTTAAACATTATCCAGTAAACACATGGATTCAATAGAAATATAGCAGAACAAAGTTTAGCAGGCACTCAGTATAAAATAAGACTTCCAGGCAAGTCTTTCAGCTAGGACCACATGATCAGAATGTTTTCTGTAGCCACATAATTGGGCTCAGCATCCAGTCAAGTATTAAAATTTTTGAAGCAGTAATGGAAAAAGTGTCAGTAATGGACACAATCTCCACCAGCCTTGTATTGTTTTTTCTCCCCTCAGCCTCAGGATAATGGTAGCAAACTCAGCCCTGAACCTCTACCCAAGTCCCTCAACACTACTCACTCCAGATGCACATTCTAGGGTTTAGGATCTTACCACCAGATACCCAACCTCTTAAACAACAGCACTGCTCTCTCATTCAGACTGCTAGAATAAGGCATCACTCCTCAAAAAGCATCATCCTACTTCCTCTCCATCCTTAGCACTCTGTACCTCCATCCCAGGCTGGGCTAGGCTAGTATTCATGTGAAGAGACTGCAGAGAAATAATGAAACCCATGCTTCCTTGAGAAAAGACATAGTCAGCAAAACAATTTTCCCTCTGCATCCCTAGGCAAGCTCCACACACAGCCATCTTCCACCTTCAGTAAGGTGATTGCTTTATCAACTTCCTTAGAGGCCCTCCAAGAGAAGACTATCTCTGCTCCTCCCCTTGAGACCAGATCAGGGGCCCAGGACAAACAAATCTCTCTCCTAACCTCACCTTAGTGGGCAAATTTTCAACAACTTCTCCCCAAGCCCCCTCAGTCACCTCATAGCCATCAAAGACATCAACAGCTCCCTCCATGCTTCTGCTGCTCTAGTCTTCTCATCAGCCCTAACACCATAAGGAGGATAACCTGCCCTGCCCCACCTCACCTCACATACAGGGAGTGCAGACAGACACCCAACTAAACAGTGGGAGAAGAGAGAGAGAAAACAGTCCAGCCTGCAACAAAGAACAAATCATACCTGACTAAAAATTGGGATTTGAAGTAGTTGAAGCTGGAAACAATCTTCTGGAGTGTCCACCTGTGAAATTCAACCAGATGCAGGCTCACATCAGGGTTCTGAGAGGAGAAGGATAATATTGAACTCAGTTCCTTACCAAGGAGCTCCCTCAGTTTGATTTGATTTGCCCTTAAGGTGGGGCTGGTCTGAAAATGGTTGCACCTGACAACCCCTCTGTAGGTAGAAGCTAGAACCTATTTGTTACAGGAGTGGTTGCTCTTCTCAACCCCTGCTTCAAAAGCTTGGAGTATTTATTGTAGGGGAAACCAACATAATCCATACATAGAGATGCTAAAAATAAGTCAACAGTGTACCAGGGCATCTTACTCCCAGAGAGTCAAGCCTGCTGTTCTCCTGTATATTTCAAAAAGGCCAGACAGATAGATGGAAGCAGTGCCTTGGCTGGTTTAGGTATGGCCCCTCTGTTAACCCCAGCTCTTAGTGCTTCCAGCTTGCCCTTCCTTAGGATTAAAATGCCCAACCTCCCCCCAGGAGCTAGAGTAGTAGCTTCCTTAGAATGGGAGAATTTAAATAAGACCAAATGTGAAAACCTTCCTGTAGAGAGGGGTATAATAATATAAATGCACTGCTGTCTGGTTCCCATGGTCATTTAAAGAATGGAGAACATGAAGGGAGGTAGGTGTCCAAGTTGTGCTCAACCCTCTTTTCCTTCTGAGAAATAAGTTGGCAGGAGGTTGACCAGAAGAGCCAGAGCCTTTCCTGCTGCCTGCTGTCTCCACACGCAGTACCCAGCACAGCCTGGGAGAAGTGCAGAAGCCACTAAGCCATAAAATAGCATCTTAACCTTAGCTCCCGACTGCAGGAGGGGAGCTGCCCTTGCTCACAACTACTGATTTAAAGGAATGTGAAGCAGGATTTATACAGCTCACACACGCTGTCAGAGTCAGGACAGTGGCTGGACTGGACCTCTGATCTGATCCCATGAGGAAATCCCTTTGTGCCTGAGGCCAAAATCTAGCTTACATTAGGAACAGCAGTGGCTTCTGTGGGTGAATGGTTTATTTCAGGCTTCTGGAAATAGAGACACCACAAGGCTTCAAAGTAAAATTACTGGCCTGCTCTGCTTTTCCTTAGCAAGCTGTTTTTTTGACTGGTCTGACCACTGGAATGTGTGTTGCCCAGCACTTCCATAGCCAATTTTGGGTATTTCTCCTCTTCCAAACCTAGTTCTGAGTGACACTACAATTTAATGCACAATATAATGCACAGTGATGATTAGCAGCTCTTCCAGTGTAACAAACAAGCAAGTCCACAGTCTCAGCAACTCAGGTCTATCTGCAGTGCTTATTTGTACCTTACATAAGTCACTTTTTTTTTTTTTTTTCTTTAACAGTGAAGCATTACCTGGTGAAATGCCCACAGAACAGGTAGGACACAGAACACTTCTCTTTACTATAACCCAAGGCACCAGTTCTGTTTTTCTTTTGCTATGTATGCTGAAGAAGATGAGTAATGTTTTCCAAAATGCCTACAGGAGGATAAAGAGTCCCAGGCTCATGACTCATGAAAGTGCTTGCAAGCCAACACCTGCTGTGCATGATAAGGGAGATCTACCTGGCTATCTAGCTGTAGGTCCTGTAGGTACTTCAGTGACAAACTTTGAGGGTCTAAACTGCTTTCTGGAGAAGCCTGATTTTTCCTGTGTGCATTTCTAGGGTTTCCCAACACCTTGACAGATAGTAATGAATTAAACCATCAATGTAAATAGTAAAAACCACAATGCTACCCAGTGATTCCTGCACACAGGAACAGGGAGTGGAGCTCAAAAGCAGATTGTAAAGGCCCAGTCTATTCCCAGCTGAAGACTTCATCATGATGGGAAAAATTCTACTTCTGCAGTCATTAATCACTGTCCCTTTAAATAACACTGACTACCAAAACGTTTTGATTGTGTGAAACTGATTTCCATTGTATGATTTTCCCAAGATACAAATTGTGCTGGAACTGCAGTAAAAAAGCAAGCAAACAAACAAACAAACAAAAAAACCCACTGAAGTATTTTACAAACAAAAAAGATTAAACAGGGATGCCTCATCACAACACAGAAGGGCAGCTGTTTCACAGTTTTCAGCGACATAAAATGTGTGTTTCTAGCCTTGTAATTTAAATCTAGTATCCCTTGGCATCACAGATACTATTTCTCATATTATCTGTTTAGATATTATGAGTTTCAATTCCAAGTATGGCATACCCTAGCTCTTCAAATAGTGTAAGTTTTTAGTGCATTCCCATGGCACTATCTCTGTGTTCAATCTGACACTTGGGTTCTAGTGGAGTCACAACAAAACACCAGAGAGTTCAGGAGAGGCCAGAACAAAGTGAAATTTTCATGTTATTCATGGAAAGATCTTTGTTTTGTGACCCTGACCAGCCATTGCAACACAGAAAAAAATTACAGAGACAGCTCAGCAGTTTTCATTTTTCCCTGTGTGACTTCTCTTTCACCTTCCTTATTAGCTGCTGGGACAAAGGTGGAGTTAAAAAACAAGAAAGAGAAGGGAAAGAGGGAGGAAATCAAAATAGATTGTTAGAGAACATGGGAAGAGGAGAAAAATGAGACTGTTCTGAAAAGATAACTGGGAAAATGGAGCACGGCAGTCAAAAACGTTTGTTCTATAGAGTCTGCCTCTCTAGGAACTGATGATGTAACAGTGATACTACTGCAAACACTAAATTTAGGAGGCTGAAGGGGGAAAACAAAACAACATGATTGCTGTAAAATGGAATCTCTGGAAGCAAAACAATGCACTGACTCAATGCACTACATACACTATAATATACTGTAAACTATATTTTTATCCATATAATTACAGTGTGAACAGCTATGCTAATGAAAGCTTCAATCCCACAAATGCATGTGTAAAGTGCATTGACTTCAGGGCTTTAAAATTAAATAACTATGAAACTGTTACCAGTATCATAAATTTTGTTATGTTTTATACTTGGTACATGTATTTCCCACCCTCTGCTCAAAACACAACCCATTAATTCCTTTGAACTCATTTCTCTTCACCTTTGCATTCCTTGTCTTTGAACTTAATTCAACACATTAGATTCAAACCCCAGTGACTAAATGTCCATTAGACCAAACTGATGAACTAATATGCATGAGATTCCTGCCAGTCAAAATGACTACACTGTGCAAAATTCAGCCTTGATTAGAGAGGCCTAGCTCCATTTCCCTTAGTGATATTTCAAACTCAGAGCAGAATCCAGTTTCAAAATTACATTAATAGTCCAGTGTCTAAGAAGTGTCTGTGCTCCCACAGCAGTAATACCTAAGCATCTTAAAATATTTCATGTCTTGACATCATAATGGTGTTTTTACTTAATTGGAATCTGAAACACAAAGGGCTAAGTCATTTGCCCCAGGTTTCACAAAATGGCCTTGGTAGAAAAGAAAATTAAACCCAGACTTCCTGAGTAGAACAAAGTAAATATTTAGGTTTTGATTTGCTACTTGATCAATAACAAATTAAGAGGGAAAAAAGAGTTAACCAAAACCCATTTCTTTCCCACATTTAAAAAAAAAAATCTAAATAAAAAATACAGTTATTTTGAGTTTTCCAAACCACCTAATTCAATTTTCTGGGGGTTAATTTTCTTTAAATATCCTCCCTTTTTTAAAAAAAATAATTTTGTTGGTATTCAGATCCAGAAACCTCCAGGAAGTGTAGCTTTGAAAATAGAACTTTTTTTTTTTTTCAGTATTTTATATTTGTTCTGGCCAGAATCCTCCAGGCCTCCAGTGAATACTCTTCTGAAGGCAAATAATTTGAGGTGAAAGAAGTGTGAAAGCTGTCCATCTCAACACCTTGGTTCCACAATGCCCATCTAACATTGCAGGAGGAAATCCTGCCAGACTGAACCAGAACCAAGTACCCAGTCCATCCCTGGCACCTTTTCACATAGCTCCCCTATGTGGAAACTATCAAAGCAGTTTCCAGTTCACTTGATAGAATTTTGTCGTCCCCCTGCAGACCTTTGACAGAGGAAATAGCTGACTTAGATGACAACAGAAGAGTCCCACATCTTTGACTCTAATAAGCATAGTAAAGCCAAAACTGTAGTAGTTTGCCAGCTCCTGGGATAGCCATGACCTCCAAGGAAGCTGCTGTCCTGGTGCCATGATTGTTACGCAACTTCCACTGGTCTTTCCCCCAAGCTTCTGCCTGTATTTTTCTTGCTCTCTGAAAACTCATTAGATCCTTCAAGAAACACACAATGTGACACTGTTGAAATAGAAGCCAGGAGGCTGGAGGAGGAGCAGGAGATAAAAAACTACTTTCCTTTTAGGCATAGAACAAGACAAGCTCACAAAGAGGCTGTGTTTTGGAGCCAAGGAGTCTTTTCTGAGCCTCCTTGTTTGGTTTGAGAAGCTCAGTTCTAAGACAGCAAATACAGTTATTGTATCTCCCAGAATTAGTTAACCCTGTATGGCCTGAGCATTTAAAAGAAAAGCATAAGCCACAAATGCATTTTCTGTAGCTTCACTTTTTCAGTGGCAAAGTTGGAATAATAACTAATGCAATGAATTAACACTAAGCCTTTTCATACATTTTGCTTAAAGTAGCTATATCTGTATAATAGTATCTTTAACTACACATCTGCCTTAATGACCGTGGATTATTAAAACAAAAAAACATAAAAAAAAAAAATCATCTGCTTTTCGATGTTCTTTGGAATTTGCTGTGTTTGGGCAATGGAAACAGGCAGGACAGATTCATTTCCTGTTGGCTTTAAACAAATAAACGTTTAGATTTTAATATAGAAACAAATGGTTATTGTGAGAAATGTTCATAATACTGCAAGCAGATTTTGAAATTATTTTCATGGTACCCTCAGTTTATATAGTTTATGTAATCTATTTCTAAATCATGAAAATATTTTACCTTTTAAACATTTTAATAAAAAGTTTGGCAGGAAACCTATGTTTTGGACTGAGTACATGAAACAGAACTCAGGAAAATCAGCAAGCCAGAGTATTTTTGTAATTTACGCAAGTGTAAATCCAGAGTGCTTTTACCAATGATAGGGACAATGATTTGGATTTGCAGCTGTGTAAAAAGATAGTATCTTGTTATTTTGTTATTCTTGTGTGGGCAGTAGCTGAGACAACTTTCATTAAGACTTTGGCCCAGTTTGAGTATTTTATTTTATTAATATAAAGAGACTGTTTCATTATGAGAAAAGAACCTACAGTGGAATGGCAACTTGAGACAAATGATTTAAATTAAGTTAAATCAGTGTTGTCAGTGTTATGACTATGGAGACCCTGGTTGGACCACATTGTGTGGTGTAACTCACCAGCACAGAACAGAAAGGTCCCCACAACCATACTGCATTAATCTTTCCCAGGGTGAGCCCATGGTCATGTACATCTGAGCAACAACTACTTACCATGTCACCTCCACCACTGCAGTCATCGTAAGTAACTAATATACACCCTCCTACCTCCCTAGATGTAAGTTTTCTTCCATTACTAGTTAAGCCAATACCGTTTTATTTCATGGTAGTTGCAAGCTAGGACCTGCACAGTTACCATGGCTCAGCTGTCACATGGTGACAATCCCTGCAACATGACCCTGTATCCAGGCCCTAAATGTTCAAAGCAGGATATTAAACCTCATGCTTTGGGAGATGCTAAGGAAAACCTAGACTTAGAGGATCTTGAACTGCAATAACCAAACACAGAAGGTCTCTTGGACAGGAGTCTGTTTACAATGTAGCTTGTACTCTTATCTGCAAGGGTTTTTCCAGTACAGATGTAGACTGTGGCACTGTTTCTCCATTTTGTATGCACTGAGTAGACTGGCCCTTTTAAGAAGGCAGCTTTTTCAAATGTGAGTTTGTGAGCTGTCGAAAGAGAAGTTGCACACCCTCCTGAATACTCAGCCAGTCTTAGCTCAGAAAATGCATTTAAGATTTTTCTTTGCCATATGCTTTCTATGTGACCTTATGCAAGTCACCTAACCTGAGTTTTTGGCCTTCAAGGACAGATGAGTACAAGCTCATCCTGGGTGCAGCAGTGGGGTCATACGTGTTTTTAAGGAACAGTTGCTATGAAATGAGTCTTATTTAAACCTGACACTGCATTTTCTGTGCCAGGACAGAAAAGACTCCTGAGTTTCTCAGCCAGGGCTGAGTGGTTGAAAGAAACCTCAAGACTTGGAATATTTCTAACTCCTGTAAGAGGTTTTTCAATACATCCACAGGTCAAAATCTAAGGGACTCTCACAGGTGGGAGATGATGTGTTTGCTTGAACTCACTGGGAATATCTTTCCCTCCATTGCCTTCACTTTTCCTTCACATACGGGCCTCTGCTTTGCAGCTCTGGGGAGACAGTTACCAGTGTGACAAGCATGTCCCCTCTACAGCCCAAGAAGGTAAAGAAAAAGAAAGAGAAACTTGAGCAGCCACCAGCCATTCCAGCAAAAGGTATGAAAATAGAGAGATATTTCAAATCCCAAGCACAACCATGGAGGGACAGCAGAGCATGGGATGTCAGAACAGCTGCACCCAGCCATTGACTCTGCCTTTGAGGTGACTATGCTAAAGGAACCACTGCAGCACTATTCACCTTGCTCAAATTACACATTAAAATTAGGCAAGATTAAATTTCATTTTGGGGATAGACAGAGGTAAGCCAGCACACTGCAATCTGAACATTTCAGGTGCACTTGAGAAGTCAAACAAGCTGAGTAGATAAAGATCAACTTCTTGGGGACCTCACTTTTCAAAAATCTCACCAGCTCTTGGGCATACTGCCAAGTGCTGAGCTACTGGGAGAGAGCAGAGAAGGGACCTGAAGGTTTACTGTGGGTTATTTGTTCTGAAGGGATTTGCTCTGGCTTCTGCACACAAAGAACATTTTGCATATCAGATTCTTTAACTTATGAAATTTCTAATGTGTTATCCCTATGCATTGTTGTAAAATATGTTACCTGAAATACAGTTGAAGTCTGATATAAGCACATGTATTTACTCCTAATATGCTGTGAATCTGTAATTTATAAATTGCTAATGCATGTACTGAAAATGGCAGTGAATGATGATAATATGAAATTATCCTTTAATATTTATTTTCATAGCTCCAATAGCCAATAATTTTCCTAAGCCCAAGCTCTTGAAACCTCAAAGAAAATTGACCCTGGTAAGTAATTTCTATGGCAGTTTTTTCTATACTTTTCTCTCTCAATGCAATTACTGTGATCTTGCCGAACTCTAGGTTCAGAAACTATAAATTAGTTATATAAATCATATAAGTCCTACTTTTTTTTAAGTAATACTTTTTCAAGTGATTATCTTGTCTTTTAATTTTAAGCATTAGGTTAGATTAGATTAAGCTTTCTAGCAGTTGTTGTATCTACAAATGTAACCTGTTCTTAAACCTGCTATTGATTCTCAAATTCTTCTGGCAGTTGGTGCTTTGGAAAAATTACCAGTTGCTAACAGAATCACAGCCATACTGGTCACACTGTTTTTAGACTTCTTGAGGCAGAAATGGGGAGCCTGATTCTGCCCTATATTGGTGTAAATCAGGAATAAATGAATTACAAGAAGAAGATGTATGTATATAGCTCTAACATATTAAGGAAAAAATCCACCTCATATGGGAGGTTATGTTGGATATGAGTTTCTGTTTAAAACAAAGCCCTGCAGATACATGCCAATACAAATGAAATAGATGGCAAGATGTTTCTCTGCTTTAATAACAGCAGTACCTGGACAAGACATCCAGGGGTAACAGAGTTTTATACCAACTAACTTCAGCTGCCTGTATAAAGAAGGTGGTCTGTTAGGCTCCCTGTATACTCAATAGAAAGAGAAATGAGTTAGGGTAGGAGCTTGATGCTGCCACTAATTCTAAATTGCCTTTTGGGAATTATTTCTCCCTTCTCTGGCAATAGAGAGAGCCCAGAGTGACTTTCTAACATAGATGAAGATGGGTGCCTAAAGTTAGGCCATGTGAATAACCTGTGACGGCTTCACTTTCAGATAAGGGTTAGAATTGGGAACCTTCCCACCAACCGTTAGTAAATAACCTCTGCCCTTTTAAGCATCGTCAGTGTACCTGGGCATTATGCCAGGTGACTTCAGAATAGTTTAGCTAATAGATGTTACTGCTGTATGGGTATGAGGCTCACCTCACTGCAGGTCCTCCAGGGATTGCCCCTTGGCTAGGCTCTGCTCATACAGGTCAGGTTTTAGTAGCAGAAAAGACAGAGTTTTAAAAGTCCATGAAAAAACTTATCTCCATTTAGGTAATTTTGTCTGGCCAAATGCTATGCTAAGAGGTCAAAGACACAGATGAGAGCACTTGGCAAGAGTGATCTCTGCCTCTCAAGAGTGACAGCCATCCCTTGCCATGTGCATGCTGCATTAATCACTGTGCCCAGGCACACAGCTACATCAGAAAGAATTCGTCAGCCCTCCTAAGAAAAAGCTCAGTTAAAGCACTCAGACTCTTCCTCCAGGTCAATAAAGCACATCAACACGTGCTGAACTTGAGGTACATCAGCTTCCAGATGCTTTTTCTTCCTGGAATAAATCCAAGTATATGAGCCACAAATGGCTGTTGGCTGTTCCCTTCCTGCTACACAACCCGAGTCAGGGTTCAAACACTTTGAAGGTGAGCAGGGATAAAACCTTTACAAACACTGAAATCAGCTTTGTCTTCCCTAGTGTGACAGAGGATCCGCATGCTGTATTCAGCCAGCAGACACAGTTCTAATGCATTGCTGTTGGACTGGAGTCTGGCAGCTGTTTCCATATACTGCTCTTTTAACCTTTCACATTTCACCTCAGAGTTCACCTGGAGAGATGTTGCAGCTGTAGAAAACACATGATCTATGGATATTAGTTTTAAGTCAAAACTTATATTATCCAAAGGATTCTTAAGACTCAAGGTCACATACCAATGAAGTGCAGTAAAGGGCAAAGAAAACTAAACCCAAGTCAGTACATATGGCACATTCAGAAGCTCTCCAAAATTGTCTTCCATTTCTGTTCCACTTTCCTCTCTTTACAACACAGTTGATTAAACCTCTGTTTTAGTATTGTCAGAAAAAAAGAGAAAGCATACATTTTTCCTGCTTTTAAAAGATTTGTCAATGAGGAAATTAAACTACTTGAAGTAAAAGAAGTTTCAACAACAATACAAAATCGTAAAAATTACAGAGAAAAAGACATATTCCTCCAAGTGAAACATTTTATTAATTTTTAGCACATTTGTCTTCCCATTTTTTTAGTTCTCAAAAATTTATCAGATTTTAAAATTTCAGTCTGCTTTGAGACAAAGAAATATTATTGTCATACTGCCAAATCTCTGCAGGATTAAAAAAAAAAATCCAACTATAATTATTACACATCTGGTGTCTACACTAGGTCTTTTATCAGTGATAGCACATAGTTACTAGATAATCTTCACTGCAAAGACAGACTCAGAGCTTCTGGGCTTCTTCTGCAGTTTGTCAGTGCAAACCCAAGGAATGTACTACACCAGGGCACCAGAAGAATATTCTAGAAAAACTAAGCAAACAAGCTGGAGTATAACGGAACATTACAAAATAATTTGAGTGTTTGGGGAAATTTTTTGTAATAACCTAAATACCAGCAAAATTATTTCCAGAGGACATGTGCTTCTGGTTTCTTGAAAGATGTTTATAATAAGCTAGAGAATTTCTTTTGTTGTTAACATGCTAGAGTGGGTTGCAGTATAATTTTACAAGAATACAATAACCTGGGTAAAATATGGACATAATCTCAATGAAAATTAAAAAAAAGGAAGAGAGAAAGCCTAATATCATGCTCAATTGCACAGCCTTGAGTAAAGTCTTTTAAAAACTCTGCTTAAGTCATATTGCTTTTGCTTTAGCCAAAATAACAATTCTATGCTCCCCTTGTTGCAAAAATATTCCCCATCAGTGTCATTCTCTATTAGCATCAATGAGAAATGTGTACAGATCAAAGGAAATAGAGATGCTGAAATGCAAAAAGGGATGTTTTTTATAGCATGCTAGAAGCACAGAGAGTCATTAGGAAGAAGAAAATTCTAGGGGCCCACAAATTCTGTTCTCTAAGGGTTGTTCTGCTATAGCCTTAAATACTTAGCCCTTTGAGTTGGTAGAGATAAATCTTATACTTCCTCAACCAAATTTTCTGGTAAGCTTTTTATTGCTTCTGGAGATTAGTTGTCATAGCCCAAGAGTGTCAGTTATAGACCATTATCTAAATGAAAAGGTTTCACTGACTTTTCATGAAGGTTTGCACCACCTTAGGACTTCCTGTGTGATTTACTAGAGCCAATATAAAGGACATGACTTTTGGTTAGACTAAACTCTTCAACCTTTATTTATGCAAAATTTTTGGTTGAAGTAATAATTTTCACACTAATTTTTAAGGTGAGAAATACCTGCACAGATAATACAGGCTATAGGGAATCTTCCTGATTCTGCTGCTGTCTTATGTAGCCTCTGCTAAGTTATATCATTGTCCCACTTTGAAATCAGCTAAATATATCCTGTATTACAAATTAATCCCTTGGGCTTAGTACTTCAAGAACATGTAAATGTAAAGTAACATTGTACATATGATATACAAAGGAGTAATAAACATTTTTTCCTTGATTCCCTGCATTTCTCAAATATTTCCATGTAGTCCATGTAATTTCTCTCTCTGTGAGATTATTTTTTTTTTTAAGTCTCTCCCCTGAGGATGTGAGATGTCCATAGGAAGATGAGTATAATTTACACATACAGGTTGATACTGATATACAGCTTACTCAAAATGACTGAGTTATGCCAGCTTTCCCATTCAGAAGGGAAGCTGTCAATTGGAAAACTTAGATACAATGCTGAAACAGGATTCACAAATTGTTATAGCTATTGTTCCCAGGGAGTCTGGGAAGTTTTGGGTTTTTTTTTTTTTTTTAATCTAGGGAGAAGGCAGGAACTTCCTCAATATTTCAGTACTCTTACTGGCCAGCAGTTGCATTTCTAGAGGATAACTTATCTTGCAGATCTATTTTCAGATTTTCATGAAGGTCTGCAGAAGTAATTTTTGAAGCTACTTTATTCTGGGGGAATCTCTGGCTTTCTGCCTGCAGTTAAGATACTGCCATCGGTAGCCAGCCAAACCTCTAAAGAGAGGAAAAAAAAAAAAAGTCTTCCCATTTCCCAAGTTAACTTACTACCTTAGTGAGGGAGCCAACACACTGAAGTTCATAGGGTTTGAGCATAAAGGTATCTATAGCCCTAAGGAGCAGCACTAATTTCAGTACAATACAAACCACACATTCTAGAGAGAGTGTTTTTTCCAGTGTATATTAAAACATAGGGCTGTTAAAGGTTATTTTTTTTTCTCTCTCTTCTAAAACTGAAGAAAATCTGGAAAAGGAGTAACTTCAATTTGCCAGAAGATACTCTGGAAAATGACAGCTCTTCATAATTTATATTTCTGGAAGGTATGGGATCCTTAGACACAAAACCAGACATATAAGGTAAAGACTGCATCTAGAAATATCACACTAGAATAGAATTCTATTTGAATAAATCATTCCAACGTTACTTGAGAACAATTATGTAATTTTTCAGGAAGGGTGTTGTAGCCATAGAAACCCCTAAAGTGAAGAGCCAGGATGGAAAGAAAGAGATGAATGACCAGTCATTCATTGTCTCTTCCTCTTCTGCCCTAGTATCAATCCCACCTATAACATCAGCTGTTAAAGTCATGCTATTGTTCCAAAAAGGAGGTGGTGGCAGGATTCCAGGTTTACACTGCCAAAATGCTATCCAATCCAAATGAGAGATGAAAACATAGAATTAATATTCTTTTCCTGCCTGTTCAAGGAAAAAAAATTGGTTTTGGACAAACAAACCAGCAAAATTAAATTAAACATGTGGTTGATAAATGAAGTACAGAAGAGTGTATGGAATAAAACCCTGGCTACCATAGGTACTTTAAAGTAGTGTTGGCTTTCATGCACTGTTATTACACATCCTTTGCTGAAAACTGTATACCCTTCACAATTTTGAACCTCCTGTGTGTTTCCTCATATTTTCAATCAAATTATTACATACTAGAAATATGCATAAGGGAAATTATTCTACACATTTTATGGTGTGCTGTTGCTTGTAGCAGTAATTGAAGTACCTTTTCCACTTATGAAAGTACTAATTTTATTTGGTTTTATTGCTTTTCTAGATGCAATTATTTATTTAGTGTGTTTTGGCTTTATTAAATTATGTTTACTATAGGAACATCATAAAAATGTATGAAAGCAACACATCAGCTACTACTGCCCAATGACTTGTTTTGGGGAATCCAGTGTTATTTTTCATATCCAACATAATAGAATAAAGTAAGAATAAAGAGATAATCTACACTGGAAAACAATGAAATTTTGTGATAATATAATAAAACACCTGGACAATATGATTTCATAAATCTTAGTTCTAAAATTTACATGAGCTGGGCATTGGGGTGGCTATTTTAGGACATGTGCCATTTTCTAAATGGAAACATAACATGAAATATAATTAACCAGCAAAGGGGAAAGAATATACAGATTTAGCTTGCCCTAAGCAACTGCTTTCTACAGAACAATGAAAATATTTCTACTTCAAAAGATGCACTGGGTCAGTCTTAGGAAATGCAGAGCTCTACTGTAGCAGTGACCAACACATTGTTTGTAAAGTTTTATCAGATTCATTCTTAGGAGACTTTTCAGATACAGTGTGTCATTCTCCCTTGAGGGTTTCAAGGTGACATTCACTGAAGTTGGCAGCAAAACCCCCAATTGCCTTCACATATCACACTGATAATAAAATCTTCAGCATTTGCTGGTTGTGATGTTCAACCTTAACTCAACTCCTGTATTTAGCCTCTGTACTCCCTGCTGAATAAATGGGAACATATAGTTTTGAAATATCAAAAGGAATCTTTAACATATCATAAAATGCAAAACCAATTTAAATGCCAAGGAACTAAGGCCAATACTCTCCAGATAGAAGAGGGGAATATAAAATTCAAGTATCAGAGTTGGTTGACCAAGAGATTTTTTTTTTTTTCCTTAACTCTTTAAGCCAAAACCAGGATAGGACAGAAGTTTTTCTAAACATTGTGTTCAGTTTAGTTCCAATACATGAACAAGGAAATATGTGATATTATTTCTGTTATATACAAGACCAGGCTGGGATCCACAGAAAGTCCTTTTATATCATTACACCAGAGAAATCAACAAAATCAGGAAATTTTCCAAGTAGTCAACAATGGAGCATTTGATAGTGAATGAGGACCAGAAGATGAGCTCAAATAGGACACCCATGCAAGAGGGGGAAAGAGGATAGATCACCTGAATACTCAAATGCAAAAATTGTCCTACAGGTAGTTAGCCCTGCAAATGGCCTTTACTCACATGCACAGATAACTGACTTCAACGACACCACCTCCAGAAGCAGCTGCATAAAGTATTTCAGATCAGATCTGCAGAGAAGAAATAAAATAAAATTAGTGCTGGAAAAGTGTAAACTGATCCACCCAGAAGGAAACAATCTGAAACAGAGTGTGTGAGCAACTGTCAAGGCAAAATGAGAGGAGTCTAGAGCAGTGAAAAGACAGGAAGCAGAGAGGCTGATTTCAGAGGATATTAGATGTTTATATTTTTAGGCAAAAGACAGTAAAATAATTGTTCAAGCACATTTCAAGGAAATAGGAATCATCTTAAATCAGAAAGAAACAAATAGCAGTAAATAAAACATAAAGGAAACTTGGCATTGGAAAACTGCCTATTTCTTCATTATAACATTTAAGTACTGTATGGAAAGTCTTCCTTTATGAACTTCAAGTTAACTTTTCAGTTTACAACTGGCAAATCCTTTCTTGCTGGCAGATTAAAATTTTTCTATAAGATAGAATCTTGTGACTTCAAAAAAAAAAAGCATGGCTGAAATGCCCTTTGTAGGCTTAAACTTGAGGAAACCAGTTTATTCAGGTAGAACAGAGTATGCAAGATGATAAACGAACAAATTCTCCAGTTCTTCACTTGCACAGGGCCTTAGCAATTCACTGTTTTTCAGGAAGCACACATTTAACCTTCTACAGTTGAATTGAAATCCATTTCAAGTATTAGGGGCCCATGTACAGCTACTGTTGTGTTTGTTGCTACGTTTTGTTAGGTGAATTTAATATTAACAACCCACTTTCAACAGATGAGCCAACGTACACAAAGGAACACAAGAAGACTTTTATCCTGTCTTATGGACTTATTATCCTGGACTTACATCCACCACTATAAGTGTGGATGAAGTCCCCAATAACATCAGTCAGCTCTTCTGTCATCAATGTGAAATCTGTTCAGCAAATTTTCTTGGTAATGTCCTAGCTAAAGTTTACAGTTTTAAGTCTAAAACTCAAACACTGTAATACACTGGACAATTTTGGTGGTATGGTCTTTGTTCTAAACACTGAACTCATCTATAACATAAGTGTTGAAATCCCATTGAATTCTATTCTATCCATCTTTGCTGTCTTCTGCATATTTTTAACATGTTGTTTGGTTGAGTCAAGAAATATAATAAGAGGTACTGGGAGTGGCTTTGATTAGAGATGTAATGGGTCCAAGATTTACATCTGGAAAACAAGTAATAGCTATTTCAAATTATGAAATCTGCAATAACTAAAACATATTTTTCACATCTGCATTATTTGAATCGCCAAATTAAAATGTTCAGTATTTGAGAAACAAGGAGAAATTGGAAATGAACTTGAAAATCTTGCTGTTTCCTATTTTAATATTTATTTCTTTCATCTTCTACAAACTAGCCCTAGCACAGACTAAACTAATTAACAGCATAGTATAATTAGCTTGTGTGAGAGAAGAAATACAGATCACTGTATAGAATATTTATATTCAGTGGTAATGACATTATAACTGTAATTTCTTGGTTATGTTTCCTAGCCAAAAATCACAGAGGAGAATTTAACATACGCTGAACTTGAACTTATGAAGCCGATACAGGAAGGCAAAGGCATTCCCAGTACGACAGTCTATGCACAGATACTCTTTGAGGAGAACAAGCTGTAATAGTCATCCCTGTTTAAATGTCCTTTGTTTGTGTTCTATTTAATTCTTCCCATGCTGTTTATTTATAAAACTCATAAAAATGTTCTTTTATAAAATTTTTATTCATGCACTTCTATTTTTCTATGAGACCTTTAAAGAAGATA
Organism: Corythornis vintsioides; assembly: GCA_025447755.1. Classification (NCBI taxonomy): domain Eukaryota; kingdom Metazoa; phylum Chordata; class Aves; order Coraciiformes; family Alcedinidae; genus Corythornis; species Corythornis vintsioides. The sequence goes on along the minus strand of JAOEGS010023509.1, from coordinate 73,510 downwards.
TAGTTGAAAGCAATCATCAAAAAAAAGCAACTGGTCTACAAATGACAGCCCAGAGAGACAGCTCCTTCATAGTGTTCAGCCCTCCCACCCGCCCCTCTTTCAAATGGACTGAAGATCTACCTGGGGCATTTCCAATACTAAACATTATTCCTTCTTTGATGCTAATGTGATGATTACAGATGCAAACTTCAACATCTTGGCAAATCTCAGAAGGATTAATGGTAAAATTAATCAGCTTGCTTCTGAATACAGAGACCACTTTCCATGAAATTTGCTGATGCTCAGTAAAGCTGACACTCTTTTCTACAACAAATTTTTTTTTCTTCTTCTTCTAGAAAGTTATAAAAAGGGTTGGTTTCTACATTTTTTAATTCCCTTTATAAATTATATTATCTTTAAAAACTTATGTTACTTCTAGTAAAGCTTTTATTAATCAACTATTTCAAAAAAATCAAAAGGAAACATGGATAGTTAAACCCCAAGCATTTAAGGAAGAATATTTATAACTTGGGAACATTTTCCAGGATTTGATTTTTTAAAAATTTTGATTTGCAGTACAGAAAACTTGATAGTGAGTAAAAGACTTCAGCAGAACCAGGACACTGCTTTTGGCCTGGATTTAGAGTGGGGTTTCCAAACTTGAAAAAGTTTCCTCTAATGGCTTCCTGAGCTGCTGATCTAGAGGAAAAAATTACACCACTTCTCCTTGAGTATGGAGCAGACTCTGCTAATACCCTGCTCACTTACTTTGGCATTATTTGTTTGGAAAGACCAGGGCTCAGGAGATAGGGAAATGAGCCTCTTTTTTCACTTCTTGGTAACTGAGAAGGGATTCTTACTTTTCCTTTGATACACATTCATGAAAAATGGGTATTCTGTGGCATCATGAGTACTTGAGCCATGAATAGATAGCTGAAAAGGATAGCTGAAAGGATAGTTTTCAAGCTCCTAAATCTCCAATGCCCAAATGCTACCAAAGCTCAGGGAAAGCAGAGTACTCAAAAACTCTTAGTCCTTGGTAAGCTTTAGCCCTTGAGTAACTGCAGAGTTAATGGAGACATAAAAGCAAAGGATATTTAGCTCACCATTAGGCCATGGAGATCTGATCCTTGGTACCTACCATGTCTTCTCCTGGTCTGGGGGGAAGCTCCTTGATTCCTTCAGCAGTATTTAGTGTGAATTTTGGAGTAGCACATGTAGGCTTTGAGTTTTTAAATCCTGACCAAAGTCTGACCTTTTTCATGATACAGCAACTTCCCACCAGGGCTCAGGGAACATCTGGGGACCATTGCAAAATACTCATGTCCTTATTCCTGTTACTGCATGAGAGTGCAGGAGAGGAGGGCAGGAGTGACAATGAAGAGATGGGGACGTGACAGAGTGAGAGAGCACATCACTGCCTTTTGGAGGGTTTCACCAAAATAAGTGAGTCAGTATAAATTGCTTTTTAATTTTTTTGAACGGGGTAGAGATGAAACAGACTACATAATCTGTTCCTGTAGAGCCAGGATACACAAGTGTAAAAAGCAGTCACTTCCATGTTAGATTAACAAAAAGATAGAAATCTCTTGTAAAAAAAAAAAAAAAAAAAGAAAAAAAAAGAATTTAAATAACCCTACTCACTCATCAAAACAGCTCTTTCCAAAAGAAGGCCAGCTTTTATCAATAAGTTTACTAGTAACTATTTGTATTTTTAATGTTTGTATTTGTGAGCCATCAAGAAAATGTTTGTTTCATGTTTTCATTTTCCCAGGAGTTTAATTACCCACCAAAACGGCATGGTGTCTTTCCTTGTTGTGAGATCGGGTGATGGACTTTCAATGACAACAGCAATCACCTTATTGACCAAAAATAAATTGGTGCTTAAGAGTGATCACACATTCAGGAATCGGTTTTGGAACAGCCAGAGTTGGTCTGACTACTCAGAGAAGACTTGTCTTAGGCAGGTAGCTGTAAGAAAGGCCTTAGAATATAGACCTTATTAATGATTCCTTTGGAACCAACTAATTTTAAATTAGTTTAAATTCCAAAGGAATTTAAAAAATAAAACCCTAACACATTAATAAGTTGACCACTTAGTTGTGCAAACTTTCTAAAGTTTGGTATTTGAATATTCCTTTTACATGTAACTGGCCATTGTGTTCATTGTTCAGAAAAATCCTCTACTGTACATTTATACCTGGTATGTTAATGAATACCATTGTGTATTAATATTATATATATTCTTGTTTATGTTTGATATCTAATTCCCCAAAATAATAGTTAATTGACCTAAATAAATTACCTTTTTTTTTTGTGAGATAAGTTCTCTCAGTCTGTGTAGGATTTATTGCTTGCTACAGAATGATTCAAGGATATCTGTGTCTTGTATTCAGTATTTAGACAACCCTAATAAGCAGGAATTTTTCATTCTGCAGAAAATTCCATTATTTTTAAATGATTTCTGTTTGTGACCTACTTCAGATGACAACAGAATTCTAAAAGGTGACAGACCAGCTGAGTGAAAGGAGGCTAGAAATACTTAGAACACCCATCTTCTGAGTAGACACTTCCTATGCCTTTTCTTACATAGTGTCCACCCAGAGTTAATAACGTCAGATCACAATGGAGGAAAAAACCATCATTCTTTACTTTGCAATTAATTGTATATCTTTAAGTATCAAAGTAACTCACTTGAAAAACTACAGAGAGGAAAATTTTACAATTTTACTCAGTATAAGGTGCTTTAGTGGGAGAAATGCAGAATAAATATTATTTAGTTCCTTCTAACAGGAACCGCAAGGCCAAATTAATCTCTGGCTTAACTCCCTCTGGCTTCAACAGAGCTGAATGTGGTCTGCTGTTCTTTTATGACAGGAGGTCCCATGAAGATTCTTAATACCTTATTAAGCAACAGTTGTAGTCTGCTGAGTCATACTGTTTTGGTTACTCCTTCTGTTGTCATTGGCAAAACATGGCCTACTAATGAAATTATCACATACATCTCTATTAGCTTCACATTAGCTTAGTATCAGATTGTTAAATGTTCATGTACTGCACCCTATAGCTTTAAATAAAATTAGAGTTGTTTACAGCTTTGGTTAAATGCACCTTGTTCCTCCACATTAAATTTTATTACTGGAATCCTCCATCAGCAAATAGGAGTAAATCATATTAGTGTTGTAGGCTGCGTGGGTGTCGATTCTGCAGCCCAAGGAAAAGGTGTTTTATTACTCTCTATTACAACTTTCTAATTGGTAGGTGTGGTCAGAATGTCATTATCTCTGTAATTACAAGCAAATTATTTATTTTAGAATAACTGTTACATAATTGTGGGGTTCTCTTCATTAAGAGGTTCAATAAAATGGTATCCTTAGCCAGGATTTGTCCAGGTTCTGCTGGCATAGCAGGACTCAGACCAGATGAGGTCTCATTTGATGTTTGATTTGTAGGTCAAATTCTGCTCTTTTAGGACTTCTACAAAACACCTCTGGTGAGTGACATCAAGGTGCAAAGAGCCTACTTACTTGGTGTGCTTTGTTCCACCACATGGTTTAACTTCATTTTACTACCTTGGTTGGGAGGCAAGTTAGAGCAAAAGACTACATGTCAATAGAAGACTTTGTGTTACTCATCTCAGGAAAAAGAAAAGATGGAAATACAACACATTTTGAGATGTCAGCTAGTCTATCACTTAATCTCAAGGTTGGACAAACTCAGCCTGACTTTATGTGGTAGAGATTGGTCTAGCTTTTTCTTAGAAACTTAGGAGTACAGTTCCATACACTACCCATTTCCACATCCCTAATAATTCAAAGGTTTCCTAGTATATAGGCTACACCACCTTGCCTTTTCCCCCAGTAGGCATACAGAAGATCTCCCTTTCCTCTTAACAGCCTTCTCAATATTTGAAGACTATTGAAGGGAAGGATGAAAAGAGAATTAACAACCTCAATTCTGTCAGGATTCCCTCTTGTAAAGATCAGATGATTCTCAACACTGCTTCTCTGGAAAAAAAAAAATCAATTATTCCAAAGAAAACAACCCTGGAATTCAGGCTGGGCTATGAGCTGGCTTCTCAGATCCCATCATGAGTACATCCCATGGAGGAAAACTGCTGAAACACCTTCACAAAACACACCATAGCTTCCAATATGTGGATCTCAAAAAATGTCTCCTTGTCTGCCCCAAGCTTTTTCAGCAAACTTCACAGAGATTCATATTCCAGCATTTCCACTCAGAGGTTAAATGCTGAAGCAATGTGCTCTGCTGATTGCACAGCAATAGGTAGCACAAGAATCCAGTTGTTTTGGCACCATATTTTAAACCTCTCTTGTTCCTCACCAGTGTTGTTAGGTTGTTTGCAAACCCCACAAGTGGCTTTTCAGTATTTGACCACCTCAGTCAGAAATGTTCTGGCAGCCCTTGAGCCTCCAACTGAGACCTGCTTGGGTTTTCATTTTATTACACAGCACAGCTAGTCACTGCAAAGTGTAATTCTCCCTGCTAGGCAGGACTTAAGACTTTCCTGCATCTTATACCAGGGAAGTAGGCACAGAGTTCTCAGGCAAGCTCACCTGTGTTCTAGTTCTAGCTAATGAAAAACTGGTGAAATGGACTTCTTGCATCCCTTTTCTTCTTACATCCCTTCCCTCTTGAATGCAAGCTGTTGACTTGAACCGAGAATTTCCCTCTTGGATTTAATTTGCATTGTTAAAATCCTACACATTTTGTCTGCAGCAAATTTTACCATAAGGAAGTGAATGTGAACACAATGAGTATTAGGGCTCTGTATATATTGCTGCACAAGGCAAAATCATCTTTGGTGGCTTTTGCCTTTCTGTTCTGAGCTGGCGTGGTCTTTGGCACAGCTGACAGCACCTACAGTACATAGTTACTCACAGCCCCACATTTTTTCCTTGATAAATCAGTCACTGATCTTTTTGGATTATCCTCAGTAAAGAGAATGCCTGCAGGAACTTCTCTGGCTGCTAATATTTAGCTCCTGACACTGAGGGGAGCACAGCACAGAACCAAGACATCACAAAATATACAGGGCAACAAACACGTGGGGATGGGCCACAGTTATCACTTTCAAACATGGTAAACTGTACATATGGTCTCCCCTTACCATAAAAGCTACACCACTTCCTCCACCTCTGGTTCTGCCTGACGTGCAGGGCAACTAGAATGGAAACTGTTCACCATTGTCTGTGAAGGGATTTTTCAGGCAGGCAGTTAAACAGCTTTACAAATCTCATTCCCTTGCTCTAGTCCTGTGGGAGAGAAGTGGAGAATTCTGGCCAAAGTACTCAGATGAGAAAGGATCAACGAAATTGACAGCCAGCCATTATTATTCTATATGTCACCTTTATGCCTTTAATATTTTTGCCTTGCAATGCAACTCTTCTCTTACGGGAACAAATGCCCTTCAAGTGCCTCAAGCAAACACAGCTATGCTGACTTCTACTTCTACTTCATCCTTGCTTGCTTACAAAGAGCAACCAGAGGATAAAAGAGCTCTGTCCTGCCAGAGAACTAACTCAAAAGACAAAATTAGTAAATCACCGTGCACATAATGACAGCAAATGGCAAAGGCCACCCCTATGTATCACTATAAAAAATAACATTAATTGGGATGCTTTGCTATTTCCTGTACAACCCATAATTAGGTTAGATAAGAAACTAGCAATGTCTAAGTGCTATAAATGTCTAAATTAAGTTATTTTGAAAGTGCTCAGCACTTTGACATTTGAGAGTTCAGAGTAATTGAGGTATTGAAATGAAATTGCTTCTGTTATTTAAAGGTCATTATCTTCTTTGGGTAGATATATAAGGACTATTTTCCACTCCACTGAGCTGTTCTATTTGGTACAATTAGACTTGCTTGAGTAGATTTCTAGTGGGCCTCCTCCCACTTATCACAGTCCCAGCATTGCCACAGGGAAGGACCTGTAAATACACAGGCCAAATACAGAGTATATATCCAGCTCATAAGCAGACTCTGAAGAGCAAAGACCTGCCCAGAGCTTCAGACACTCAGCAGTCTGCTACACCCAGCAAGGTAGCAACTGACTCCTTACACAACCAGAGTGAACAAATGACAGGTAGCAGGCCTAAGCCAACCTGTCAGGAAGGCAAACCAGTACTCCCAGATCCCTCTCAGCTGGGCCACTATCCTGACTCATCCCTATTCTGTAGCGCTGTGTGGGGTTATTGTGGCCGAAGTGCAGGACCCTGCACTTGGCCTTATTGAACTTTATCCCATTGGACTCAGTCCAATGACACAGTCCAATGTCCAAGTCCCTCTGTAACATCTCCCTGCCTTCTAGGAGACTGACACTCCCCCCTGGCTTAGTATGGTCTGCAAATTTACTAAGGATAGACTCAATCCCCTCATCTAGGTCATCAGTAAAGATATTGACTAGAACTGGGCCCAATACTGAGCTCTGGGGGACACCACTGGTCACTGGACATGACAACATTCACAACCACTCTCTGTGCCCGATCATTCAGACAGTTTTTAACCCAGTGAAGGATGCATCTGTCCAAGACACATGCTGTCAGCTTTTCCAGGAGGATGCTGCGAGAGACTGTGTCAAAGCCTTTGCTGAAGTCTAGGTAGACCACATCCACAGCCTTCCCCTCCTCTATCCAGCAGGTCATCAAGTCATAGAACAGAATCAGATTGGTTAGGCAGGGCCTTCCCTTCCTAAACCCATGCTGACTGGGCCTGAGCCCCTGTCTGCCTTTTATGTGCTGCTCAATGGCACTCAGAATTATCTGTTCCATAACCTTACCAGGCAGTGAGGTCAGGCTGACAGGCCTATAGTTTTCTAGATGCTCTTTCCCGCCCCTTTTGTGGACAGGCATTACATTGGTGAACTTCCAGTCATCTGGGACCTCCCCAGTTAGCCAGGACTGGTGATAAATCGAGAGCAGCTTAGCTAACTCTTGAGCCAGCTCCCTAAGGACTCTAGTGTGAATCCCATCTGGATGTATAGACTTGTGAGGACCCATCTGAAGGATTACTAATGGGTAGTAATCAGAGGGGTGTACTAGGTTAGGGATCTTCTTTGTAAAGTCTCTTACCTGGGCACCATGGAGACAGCATACTGCCCTATGGATTGAGTCTGGTTGACAGATAGTCCTCTGAGGACGGAGTCACTAATGACAACCATTCTTTTCATTTTCTTGATAGAAAAGGTTGTCATACAAGTAGCCATCTTGTCTTGGGTCACTACTCCAACCCAAACAGACATCTATACCATCATTAGCTTGCCCCTCTACCTCCAGAGCCTCATACCTATTCTGCAAATGTATCCAAGGGGGGGGTTTGTAGGAAGGGAAGGGGAGCACCTGTGACCACAAACAGGAACCTGCTTCCACCTCCCTTCATCTTGCTTGTTATTGCTATCCTGGTAGCAGGAAGACAGTGGACCCTCATTTTCTTCATGTGTCTCCTGGTGTACCTGCCTCAGGGATGGTAGAGCAGGACTCCACCAATCTATCTCCTACTCAGAGTCTCTTATACTTAACCTCTCGATGTCATTGTGTAGCTGAGCCACCATGCAAAGCAGAGTATCCACCTGGTCACACCTTGCATATCTGTTGTTAATGCTATTATCCAATAATGGAGATAAGCTGTGGCACTCCCTGTAGGCAAAACCCTGGACAGCCGCCTGCCTCTGCGGCAGCATTGGCTGGATTGCTGCAGCCCTTTGAGAAGGGGTCACCATTTGTGCCTGTGTGGACACCACCTCTACCTGTTTACTTGACCCTGCACTGCAGCCAGTCACCTTAGTCTCCTCATACAAGAAGATAAGCAGCACTTACCCGGGAGCTCTGCCAGGCGCCGCGCCCTGCTCACGCTGTTTAATGAGGCCGCTGCCCCCCTCTCGATGTCTCTGTCAGGCCAGTGAGCAGCGGGGCCCCTTTCACCGGCTTTGAAAAGCCCGCGGTTGTTCCCGTACCGCCCAGCCACCTGACCGTCTCAGCCGTGACCAGGTGAGAGCGCCGGCTGCTAACGGGTCTAGTCGCTTCTTCCCGGGGGACTCCTTGGCAACAACCCCCCCACCCCCCGCCTTTTTCTTTTTTATCCTTAGTCTAGCAAGAGGATTTAGCGCTGCTCTTACTGCTGTTTCTCAGGCAACTGAGCAATAGGCGGTCATGAATGAGCTGTTCTTACCCATACACTTATAGCAAGCTTTGAGATCCCTGTAAGAAAAGTACTCGGGAATAACATCACATAGTGACAGTCGTGGAGAAAACTTGCCTTTGGGAGCTACAGATCAGTTTGCATGTATTTCTCTAAAACAGGTTGAGAAATTATCTTTTTTTTTTTTTTTTTTTTTTTCTTTATAAGGATGCAAATGTCCTGCATTGCACAGGCAGTTCTGCAAGTATTGCTCCACTAGTGCTTATTAGCCAACAGAAAGCTACAGAAATCAGACAGTATTTAATGCTCACTGAAACATTTATAAGACTTCTATTGCTGTACAAGGAAGCAAGATGGTCTGTGCAATAACCAAATAGGTGTGATTAAGGCATTTAAGGGTTTATGGTCCTTGATTAGATTAAACTGATTTTTAAGTTACATGAAGGTTGTGCTGTTCCACATTTCTCTTCTCAGTTTCCCTACAGGGCAGAGCTAGGACTGTTATTTCTGTATTTCTTATTCTAATGGGATTGGGTTGGTTTTTTTTGTTTGGTTGGTTGGGTTTTTTTTAAGGGTAATTCTTACCCTGAGCTACTTATCTCTTGCAGAAGTTGGTTCTGAGATAATTACAACCCTCTCTAGATGTTTGCACTGTGTCACTTGCAGTATCTATGGAGTTAAGTTTATAATATTTGCTGTGGAACTGCTCTTCTTGTGCAATTTTTCAAGTATATTCTAGATGTTCTACCCCTACATCCCACGTGGCCACTAGAAAATCAGTATCACATCAAGATACCCACCAAGTAGGTTCCACTGCTGCCTCTGAGATAGCACCAGGTTTTGTCTACGTGTCAGTGAAACCTACCTCCACATCTAAAGCTGACAATTTCATGGATATTGACTATTTACCAAATACTCAGGAAAACAAAACAAATACAAAATTCCTTTCTAAGAGGGTTAGTTTCAGCTAATAGTTCAACCACATATTAGAACTTTATCACAAATAAATCATGTCACAGAGAATTACCTGCAGAAGGATGATCAGGCAGAACTCTTATTACTGTTAAAAACACTGCTGTATCAGACTTAGAAAATGTGATGTCTGCAACATGCTTACATTTGTGCCTTAACTGTGCAAGTACTGTGCTTTTAGTACTCACACTATGCATTTCTTTACATGATTTATGACTGGGGAAAAATCCTCTAGAGCTAGAGAAGAAACTAAAATTTCCACAGTCAAGTACTTCTGTACACCAAATCATTACTAATCAGAATTTTCACTAGGAGGAAGCTGCAACCCATTTCTATGCCTTTGCCTTTTATATTCTCCTGATGGCACCTAAATTGATTACATTATGGCCTCAGCCTTCTTAGTACTGCAAATACTCATTTCTACCATGCAGGGTGATTGTGAAGGTAAATCCTGGAGTATGTCTCATGTACTGATACTCCAGAGAACATCAGGACAAAGTTAGGAAAGAAGGTAGTGAAGGAGGAAGATGAATTAATATGTTGACCAGATGTGTCAGGTCTTCATTCTCACCCATTTCATGCATATTTCCTGCCTTGCTCACTATGAAAAATAAATAAATGAAGATATTAGGAAACCAAGATTTCACCATAATACATGTTCAAAACGGGGCCAGATAAAGGCACCACTTTCAGCCTAGGAATTCCTACCTTCACACTGCAAACAATTCAGAAGGCATGTTTACGTTTTCATGCAGATATGGGGAAGAAAGAAGAGCAGGAATGGAGATATTAACATACTTCTATGTTAGAAGGAACAAAGATACTGCAACAAACTCAACATCTATTTGAAGGCTTGGTATTTTCTCATCTTATGGTATTAAAATTAGAATATGTTAATTTTATTTAGCTATGCTGCTCTTTGGCATAATCAGGGAAGGTTTATTTGCTAGTTATTATTTGTAAAATACAGTTTATTATGCCAAATTCATTATCTAAAATAACATTCAAAGTATAAAAATTTTCCCAGGACAAATACTGCAAAATGCCATTGTATATGTGCATGTCTGTCAATGTCTCTCTCTACTTTGGAGTTCATTCACTAATTTCAAATCAGACTTGTCTGCAGGGACAGTTCAACAAATCCTTTGAGATTCAGTTCCCAACCATGGGCTTTCCATTTCTCTGATTCTTTCATGCTCTGAAGGGCAATTTTCTCTTCTTCTAAAGGCCTAAAAAACAAGAGGGTTTTTGCTATTTCTTTCTATCCATCCACAGACCAGCAGCAGACTCTTCCCCAGTCATCACCAACTAGGAGCTTGAAGGAATTCCTTAAGGAAGAAAGAAAAAAGATAAAAACATTTTAAGTACAAGACATAATCAGGATTAAGGCTTTTTCCTGTATGTGTACCAATTATAAGGATGCAACATTCAGGGCAGTAGATTATCTTTAATATTGATTTTGAAGAATAATGGTATAGAGTAGACAAATATTTGTACTTTAATGACTACAAACAGAACTGGATCCAAACTTCCTGGAGTTCAGCAAAATTAATTACAGTCTAGGCAGATAAGAAGCTCTTGTCCTCTGAGACTATAGATGTTAAATAATCTGCTGGCTAGAATGAGAATTCAGATTTGTTATCTTATAATGTCACGACTTCAGCCACTGAAATCTTTGCTGCATGCAATACCAATAACACTAATGAAACTAACTCCTGCTTCCAAACTTTCTGGCTTTGAATGTATATAAACATCACACTCACTAAATGCTCTCTAAATCTGAGCATGCAGAATATAGGAATCATTTTAGCAACTATTAAAATGCCAACACTTCTGGAGAGAAAGGCAGCAGCTAGTTTACAGTGCATTGTAACATCCTAGAGTAGGAGATGATAACAAATATAACAGCCAGATAGAACTGCAGGAGGTGGATTGAGTACTGCTATCTGTGTATACTCTGTTAAGTTTAACAACAAAGTTATCCTTTGGTCAAAACCCACCTGTTTACATTTTAAGGAGACAGTATCACCATCAACAATAGTGGTTTTTTTCTATGATGCAGAGACAGTGTAGCAGCTCCTGATCTCTACCACTGTTCTGTCCAAACCTGCTACTTCTCCTGGGTTGTCTCCTATCTGACTATTGACTATCTCAATGCATTTTACTTAACACAGTTGTCCAGGCCAGCTGCCAGAGTGACTAAGAGTGATTCCACTGAGATTAAAAAAACCAAACCAAACAAACCAAAACAAAACCAACCAGCCAACCAAACCAGCCAAAACAAAAGGAATCCTGCAGTAAAACAAACTCCAGAATAAATGCCCTGCTGAGTTAGGGCAGAGTGGTGTTGAGCCTGTGACTGGTGCAGCTCCTCTGTGGGACACCAGTGACAATGTGAGGGGAGTACCTGGATACTGCCAGCGCTGTCACTGCTGGGCTGGTCTTACTTGGTTTTCCAGTCAAGGCAAGGCTGGGATTCAGTTCTTGACAGAGAATGAGATGTTTTCCGCACTTGTTACCTGTTGTGTGGTTTTAAAATAAATATTTATATAAAAGTGTCTGGGGGCAGCATGGATGGGATTGTTATTATTTATGGTCAGCAAGTTGTTAAGTTGAGAACAAATATATTTAATCTCAGCCTGTGCTGTTGCAAAATAGGCCCATCCCAATTTAATTTGTGGCTATGATAGTTACATGTGCTGACGTGCGGCTGTATCAATTGTGTACTAAATTGGATTTGTGTATTATTGCTTTCTAAATTGCATGCCTTGTTCAGCAAAATTGTTCATCAGTTTTCACTGGCTCTGTGCTTAATAAGATGCCCCACAATACCTTGCTGCGAGGATATAATACAGCCCATAATTGCCTAGTAAAAAAGAAATTACATAAAGCCCTGGTATTATCAACTTATCTAAATCTGCTCATAACAGAACCAATAATTAAATGCTGAGAACCTTTCACATACACACACATACATACACACACCCCCCTAACAACGTAACTCAATCATAGTTACTTTGGTCTTTTTAATGACTGTGTTTTGTATTAATTTTATTTTCTTTAATGTGTATGGGGGAATATTTGGGCATTTAAAATAATTCTGAAGTAATCTAAGTAGCTTAAGGGAGCATGTCACTGCTTAGATTAGACCTTTCTTTAATAAGGAATGCTGTTGCTGGAGAACATTGGAGAACATGCATCTTTATGCTCATGTGCAAACAGGTGTGTGTGTGTCTACACACTACCAGATGTCTGGGGCAAATGCATGGTTTCTATGATCCTCTCTGAAAAAAAGCAAAAACAGTACTGTGCTCCCATGGGCAACTTTTAAGTCCTCTTTTAAAAAACTGTTTAAGATATGATCTTTTAAAATAGCTTAAAATTCAGTTTGTTAAAAAACATGCCTATGCAATTGTACCTGAGTAAACAGGACATGGAAGTATTTGCCACAGGAATTTATGGACAAGAACTTCAGAAATTCTTGAAACAAATTGGGCATTGCTACATGTAAAAAGAATCTGCAAAATGGTTACGGAATAATATAAGGATTTTGGGAAGAATGTTTGCTTTGACTTCAGTTTCTGACTAGAGACCACAATGAGGCCAAATATGTAACTCTCACAGCCAGTCTATCTCACATCTGGCATTTCTGGTGTTCCCTAGAAGCATCGGCCTCTAGCTACTCTGAGACATGATAACAGGTAGGATGGGCATCTGTTTGGCATTTCCAGTATGCCTCTGTATGTAGAAACATTTTCACATAGCAATCTAAGTAATGTAGATGCCAAGTTTCATGACCAGCACTTCTGAAGATCTCAGTGGCAATGTCCAATTACTGTATAATATCATGTTATGCAGATATTATCTCGATAGTTTTTTATGCAAATTGTGTTACTAAAATTGAAGTAGTAGATGATGTGTGTAATGAGGATCACAGCAAATAAATGGTGTAAATTATACATGCTAACACCACAATTCCTTTATCTTATGAAATGTGCTGTTAAGAGTAGTAAGCTGTGCTATTTAGGATGTGCCCTTAAAGCTTCCTAGCAGGTTTCAACTCCTGTATTTGTTAGAACATAGAAGTGAGCTTGAGTTGTTGTTAATACCATTCATCAATGTAGTCACATCATCTTATTAGCCTCAGCTCCACAAGAACTCCATGTTACCAGCTTCAGCTTGGCACAGTCTTGAATAAACAGCTCCATGGACTAGGGCCTACTGCTGGATTCCCACGACTTTGAAAAGCCTCTGACCTTATTACCTTATTGACGGTGGCAAAGACAATAAATTTCTCTGTTCCATCCCAGGGCAGGATCTGGCATTGCACACTCCAACATTATGCCAGGATACTTTAGTACAGAACATCAGCAGTAATGCCAAGGGAAGGGGCTTTCTGGAGCCAGGACAGTTCATTAGTTTCATAGATTTATGCAGAAAGGTAGTTTATCAAGCTTTGCAGAATCCATGACAGAGGCTATGAAGGAGCTTTCAGGTTCACCCAGGCAGGATGTGCCCATGAAACTGGTGGCTCAAGGATCCTCTCAGTCTTTAAGGTAGGGCAGTGGCTACCCATAACTGATGCTGGTTACAGTAAAGCTGCACCAGTTATCTGCACCATCTGCCCTTCACACCACTGTGCTTACACACACAATCCTCTTTGTCACAGGCAACCAAAGTCTACAGCACACAGTCACGCTGCAGTTCACAGCCCACCCTGTTGTCATACCTGTGTTTCCTGGCTCTTCTATTGTGCCTGTCTGAGGTCTCAGTCCAGTAGCATGGTCTGGGTTACTGGTGTATTTGGTTTTCCACAGCTGTGCCAGCAAAGCAGGTAAAAAAAGGATTATAAGAAAGCAACAAGAGAGAGATACTTCCAAGAAATGGGTGGAAATTGGACTTCTAACATCAGAACAGGATTTTGCAGTCATCTCTCCCTCTGCCACTGTGCTGCAGTCACACTGGAGAAATGTGGGCAGGGAGCTAGTAGGTTTCCAAGGCTGACAAGCTAACAAGGATCCCAGTAATCCAGGAAGCTCTCAAAACAGACTGGAAGTGGAATCAGCAATGAATTCCTGCTCCTGAGAAGGTATGACTTAATAAACTGAGATTTAATAAACTGAGCTGTGAACTAACTCTTAGAAACCAGATTCAAACATATTTCCAGTGTGTGATATAATTTTTGTTTTCAAAACCATACGAGAATGAAAAGCGTATTTTCAGAACTCTCTTTGCTAAATGCCAAAGTCTCCTCCACTCAGAAGTATAAAAGCCAATAGAAAGAAAACACTTTACCGTAATTTTCAGCTCCCGCCCTGTGCTGCCCTGTTAAAGTGGCATAGGCTTTTAGTAGCTCTGTCCTTTCATTTAGTATGCCAAATTCTGCCTGTCTACAATGAATCAGGAGTCTCTTTCCTCTCTCCCATCTACCTACCCTCACCACTCCATCTGTGCTTCCGGTGATGATGATGCTGCGTGTGTCCCAGTCCATCACTTCAGCAAAGCAGCAGCAAACAATACGGCATTTGGGGCTGGAGGTGATGTTAATGCTTGCAAGAAGATGGCCATTGACTGTCCACAGAGATAGGTAAGATCCAGCACAAGAGATAATATCACCCTGTAACAAAGCAAGAGGCAACGTTGTAAAATCCTAGACTCATCCTCCTCACAACTCTTAAGCATCGGTTATAAATTATAAAGTTGCTTTGACTTAAATTCTGACCTTTGTTTTGCTTTTGGGCACATGGTAAAAAGCAGAGAAAATAAACGTGACTTTTTCTTTCCCACAAAAAAATCTGACATTTTTACATTGTAGAAACCCAAACCAACTACCTCATATTTAGCAAGACAATGTAGAAAGTTTTTGTACATTTTTAAAATTAAAACATTTATTTAAATGTTCACCTTTTCTTTTCCAGAAAATCCAGGCTTTTGGTAAAAAATAAAACCAGACTGACAGACTGACCTAGCTACTGTCAGAACGGGACTGTGCACACACAATGCTTAGCACAGGTTCTGGGCCAGGACTAGTGCACTTAAATTTTACAAAGAAACATTCTCTTGAACAAGAACATGTTGTTCACCTGCTTTTGGTGATTTCATAATCCTCCTCTGCCCCTCAGAGGGAGCTTAATGTCATCACATTTTTAGACTGTATTTTACATTTGACCAATGACTGACTCAGCATTCAGTGACCTGCACTTCTGATGCAGAAAACATCCTTTTCAACTGAATTTCTCCTCTACTCTCCCTTCCATGCAAGTGTATAGTTTTACCACAGCCTGCATGTAAAGAGTAGATACACAGGTAATTTCTTGGGGGCAAGAAACACAGAACCAAGGGGTAAGGAACACACAGAACCAAGAACCAATGCTGCAGTTTTAAATTATCCAAACCACATTTTGATCCCACATTTTGATCATTACAAATTGAAAATCCACCTAACCTGTTCACCCTTGGTGCATACTAAGAACTAGCTAAATAGAACACCATTAGCAAAGCCATCTGTTTCTGGTAAGGGCTAGTGTGCCCTTAAATTAGCAGTACACATCTGGTTTAACTCAACTAACACCACACTATACCCCTGCCTGACTTCAGACCAGGGCTCTTCACACTGCAGGACAGAATTCTGAAGATAAAACAAGGATAGTGCATTGGAAATAGAGTTGCCAATAATTAAAGAGATTAAATTCCAGCTATCTTATCTGCATGACAGTACATATTGTCCAGGCATTTGGTAATAATATAAAGTGCTTCTCAGATCTGGAGCAGGGATTTGAAATTAACTGAAATCATCTGCTACAGAAAGTTTTTACAATCCTCCTTAGCTTATAAACTTTTCAGGACAGACTTTTACTTTTTTGTGTGTCTACATGATACAAACACCATGAGTTCTGTATCTATAAATGGAACTTCTAGATGCTCAAGCAAATATAAAATCCAACAATCACATGACTAAGCTGTTTAGGGTTCTTATTTTATAGAAAAGTATGTGGTTCAGAAATTTTTTTCCTTCAAAACTTTACCTCAAATCATTCTGAATTTTCTGAGAAAAAATCTTTCCATCAAACATGCAATTTTGTGTCATTCAAAATATTTAAATTTAGCACAAAGAAAACATTTTGATTATATCTTTATGTTACAATAGAAATATATAAAATGTATATAAAAACAAATTTCATAATTAAGCACCCTCTTCTCCTAACATCATAGATAATTTTTTCACCCACAACATATGGAACTCTTGATCTTTTTTATTTTTCCACTTGAAGTTGCAGTATTTTCCTAAGGTTTCTTCGTCTTTTAAATGAGCCTTTCTGCAGAGCATTGTCCAATTGATTTCACGAGCTGGAGAACTGCACTTGGATCGATCACTAGACCGTTCCTGGCACAGACCATCTCATTTTTGGACAGCTTCAGAAGAGGTGTTACCAATTAAAAAGGGTACTGTAAATGGTGGACTGGTAAATAGAAAGGAAAGGACTCATACTCTTGGGGTCTTAAGCCTATGCTCTGTGCCAGTTTATCCACTCATTTCTGAATGCTTGGCACTGCTTCAGCTGACTTCATAACGGACCACTAGGGTGTTCTGAACTGACCTGCTGAAGCTGCTGGCAATTTTACACTAACCAGGACTCTTTGTCCTGGGAGCTGAGCTGGCACTGAACAAACTACTTAGTTCCCATATTCAATTACTAACCATCAGACTGCATGGTTAATAAAGCTCTGCTATGAGACGACTGTTTTGGCACAGACTAAGTAAAGAATCTCTGCCTGGTTTCTTGCTGCTATGAACTCAGTTTTGCATCTCTTGGTACAAGCTCAAGGACTGGATCCAACATCGAGTTGACTGAGCAGCTGGAAATGTGCTCTAGTGCGTTAACAGAGACAGAAATTACACATGTAAAAGCAAGTTTTTTTGAGGTAAAATGTTGAAAATATCTCATCCAGGGCATTTACAGTAAAATCCAATACAGAATATTTTCCTATCAACGTGCATACAGATCTGGCCAGACAGAGATCACAACAGACTTATACCCACTGTTATCAAGAACATCCCCCACACCTAGGAGTAGAAGGGAAAGCAAGAAGGCAACATTGTCACTGAAAAAAGTGTAAGGTAGTTGTCAGCTGAGGCAGCAGTCTGAGGGCTAACATGTCTCAGCTGACATGGCTCTGCTGCATGTCAGGAGAAATAAATGAAGTAATTGAGGCAGGAAAGTTATGGGTGAGACAAATCCAGGAACTACTAGGGTAATACTTCATCCTCTGTAAACCAGAAGCTGTTTAATCCTGCTATCTACCCATCCAAGATGCTTCGACTTAGCTACTCATTCTAAGATGTTGCTTTTAGTGCTTGCTTCTCATCATTAAGAACACTATTAGCAATCTCTGTAGAAAGAAAAAAAAATAAAAATCAATGTATCGGACTCTCAGGATGTTTTTATGTTAGGAAAAGCACCCATTAAATTAACATGAAATGTTCATGGATACATCAGAAGAAAGATGATAAATTAAGATCTTACTGTAGAATCATTGATGGCAACAGAACATAGGCTTTCCCCATGGGCAGGAAGCTGGTTTATATATGTCAGCTGGTTCAGGTCCCAAATGATGCAGGTTCTGTCATCAGATCCACTCACGAAGATGCTGTAGGTCACAGATGCAGCAAGGCAGGTCACTGCCTGAGTGTGCCCATACAAAGCCTAGCGGGGAAAAAGAAACCAATAAACCACAGCAGAAGGTGGCTTATTTACTCAAGAACCACAGCGCTACTGTCATTTGCTTAGTAAGAAGTAAAATGCAACCTAGTTGCTCTTTGGAGAACTGAAAAGGTTATGAGGGGAAATACCAAAGGATCTTGTAGAAGCATCCTTTAGATGCTTATTGCGCATCCACCAAGTTGCACAATAACTCAGGGCAATTGGCATACATTTCAGAATTTGTAACAGTACTTTGTGCTTAGCAATGAAACAAAATTTTTAACTTCAGTCCATGCAGTTTTAAGCACAATTTATGTCTGGAAATTAGTATTTCTTGATATTTTAAAAAAAATTTAAAATAAATTTATCAGGATGTATTTCAGTCATTTTCTTAGTCTCATCTTTCAATTTTTCTGAACAACAATGTTTCCAGATTTAGTTAAGAAGAAATACAGTATTTGGGGACAATTTTTTGTTTTAGAGCCATATAGGCTCAATTTTTAGCTACCTCACTGTGAAAATCAGACCCACCAGGTTTAAGATTGATTTTAACAGTAAACGCATATTCCCTGCTGGCTTTCTTTACATGATATAATTAGAACATCCTCAGGGTCTGTACCAGTTCAGCATGGAGCGAGAGTGCCACATGTCCTGGGTGATTTTTGCAAACATAGCCAGTGTGTGACTGTGAGACTGAGCTCTTACTAGTTAGCACATGTTGCTACTTGCCAAGGTTACCAGGCCAACAGCATTCAAACATTAACCACTGGGGAGAAGCTGAGCTGTAGCAGGCTATGTACTACTGAAGGTGACCTTCAACTATGAGTGATGAATATCAGCTTGTGATTCACAAGCTGATATTCACAAGAACTGTTGACTAAAAATACTGGCACAAAATGGTGTCTCCAACAAGGGTTTTCAGAGGTCAAAAACACTCTCAGCTGATTGTAGAAAAAGAGGCTCACCAATAGCTTTGGGGTGTCTGTAAAACTGTTTCTTTACAAAGGACTGGGCATAACCCAGTGACTGTGCTGAAGAATTGCACAAAACCTCTGTGATAAAGTGACAGAAGGCAGGTTTAAGGACTCCAGATTTCCTCTTTAAAGCATGGAACAAAATGCGCCCACTCTGACAGCATCCAAACTGCCAAGTCAAGCCAAGTTAAAAGCCTACACAAGTTTTAATGAATTTTTTTTTAACAACCCAGAAAGATCCTACCTGACAGTGAAGTTTTTTGAAAACAAGCTGAAAGTGGAAGAGACAGCTAAACCTGAGTCCAGTTATATTCTCAGCTTCAATCCACCAATGTCTCAATGCATATTTGTACAAAAACAAATTGCATACTTCTAGCTCTCTACTATCCATTCATAGATTCATAGATTCATAGATATTAGGAGTTGGAAGGGACCTAGAAGATCATCTAGTCCAACCCCCCTGCCTGAGCAGGAT
>JAOEGS010023509.1:35699-54080 GCA_025447755.1 Corythornis vintsioides | reverse complement strand
GGATGGCAGCACAGCCTGCTGCTGTGTCAGCCACTCCTCCCAGTTTGGTGTCATCAGCAAA
Source organism: Corythornis vintsioides (assembly GCA_025447755.1). Classification (NCBI taxonomy): domain Eukaryota; kingdom Metazoa; phylum Chordata; class Aves; order Coraciiformes; family Alcedinidae; genus Corythornis; species Corythornis vintsioides. The sequence goes on along the minus strand of JAOEGS010023509.1, from coordinate 54,019 downwards.
CTTGCTGAGGTGCTCTGCAAAGACTGACAGGTTTTTCCCTTGATGGGAAAATATCTACAGAAAGAACCGTGAGACCCAGCTCCAAAGTAAATTTGCAAATATCAAAATACAAAAAAAGATGACCAGCTTCACTGCACGAATGCACAGTACCTGAAAACTTAAACCATGTTTGACCATCCAACTTAACTGGCTGACATGGACACAGACACTTCACACCTATGCTCAACACATCCCTGAGAGGTCTGTGTGGCAGACAGCACAGCTTTCCCAGATTATTATCCCAAACTAGTGTTTCATTTGGCCCAGAAGTTCCAGGGAATGGATTGCACAGACTGCTCATGAACACGGAGGGAACTGGTAAATTGCATGGATCAATACTGAGGCTATTATGCTCAATCTTTAGTGGTCCACAAAAATGTGGAAGCAGCCCCTGATGAAGAGGGAAAAGTGACTTTTTCTGCTGAAATATAGCTTCTGTACTTTACTACATTCAAACCAGAATGTGTCAGTCCCATGAGACAGCTGGTAAGTGAATAGCATCCACTTTATAGCATATCAGCTTTACTTAAGCAAAGCTCACTCTCTCAGTAAAGATAATACATTTTGTTTTGGTTCAGCAGAAAAAAGAAGCTGCCATAGAACACTGAATTACATGAAAGCAGCAAGTAATACACTGGAAGACATTTAGAATCATAGTTCAAACTTACATCTATGCCAGACAGCCATCAAAGAAAAAAAGCCTCTGCTAGCAAAGAGAAGAAAAAAATACAGATTTTGTCATTGCATGACCTCATGCCACTTTGTGGACTTTGGACAATACCAGATTAATCACTGTGAAGCACATCAGCAAAGCTGATTTTAGCTTGCTAATGAGAGAGGCATTATATGATAGATAAAAGCCTCTTCAAACAGTTGCCTGAATCTCAAACTGACCCCCTGACTGGTATCATTTTGATGTTGATGAAGATTACCATTTGTTCTTTTCTCTACTGTTACTTCTTCCATATCTATGTCCATGTCCTGGTATGGAATAATAACCAACTAGATTAAAAGGTCATCACTGAAGATCTTGTATCATATTTGTGCTTCTTCTCAATCATAAACCTCATAAACCTCAGAAGAGAGACTGCTCTAAACACAGTTTCCCCCCTAATTTCAACACACAAAAGTTTCAGATAAATGAAAATTTAAATAATTCTCCAGCATCTCAACAGACATTGACATTTTCACATCATTTAATGGCATATAAAATATGCTATGGGTCAGGGTATGGAAAGCATTGAAATATCATCTGAATATCCTTCTCTAGAGCAAATGAATAGAAGAAGCTTCTAAAACTCAGAGACCTTGCTGATCAGTGAACCCTTTATTAGTTTGCCTAAAAGTAGCAGAGCATTTTCTGTCGTGATTTCTTAAGGGTCCCATGCTGCTTTTCAGATGTGCTAGAGATGTGCTTTAGCTTTATCTGAAAAGCTGAGAGCTCACCATAGCAGAGCCACACAAAACCTGTTTGAGAATTCACTTTTGTAGATGAAATAGCATTTATACAGCTTTTTGATGACTACAGCTGAAGGTGAAATCAACAACCACTAAGGGACTTTGGACAATTAAGGCACAAACTATATCATTCTTATTGGATGCATCCCTATCTCCTGGAGTGACAGATAAACCTCTTATGGTCTGAATTCAGGTTGAGAGAAAAGAATCAAGAACATTGCCTAGCTGAGCTTTCACCTCCCATCAGATAGGTTCATGGGGTATTTTGGAGATCTTGTCATCCTGTCCATTGTTGTAACAGCATTTCTGGGAGATACTGGCTTTTGAAAACAAGCAAAGGGGTGGCTTCACTTCAATTGAGGAGAACATATGCTTTAACTTCACTGTTTCTTTCATCATTATAATCTTTGGAAATGTTATCAATGGAACATTTTTGGGAAAAAACCACAAACAAGCACAGTTCATAAGGAATATTATCAGCTTATAACCTGATAACAGGCTGTCACATGATACTGGTGATGTTTTTTTCCTGCCTTCTTGATTTGCCCAAAGGTGTTTCCCCTGCCAGTCATCTGAAAAGAATGAATCTTTTGGTTTTCATTAGGTTTCTATAGCAAAAGAACCACAGTACTGACCTGTCTCAAGTTTAGACATTTCACTTTGTCCTTTACAAAGGCAAGTTCCCAGACACACACCACAGAGCTTGTTCCAGATGTAATTATGATAGATGCTGAAGGACACACAGCACAGAGGCACTTTCCCCAGTCTGCCATGCACTCAAATGTAGTCATGTTCTGTAAAAGAAAGCAGCTTTAAGTCAAATATATTTGTTAATACCTATTGGCAGATGCAATTTTCAGAACTGAGCTTACATTTCTTCACATCCAGGAAAGAAAACTTATGTCAACCAGTTTCTGCTCACAGCACAGCTGTGGCTGCATGCAGCTGTGCATTGGCTCCAGGAGTCAAACAGGATGGATTGACAAAAGTCAGTGTCATATGTCTTTGAAGACCTGAGTCCCAACCCCTTCCGTGCCACAAACTTTTTACATAACTTCAGGCAAAAATTTGTATCTATAGCAACATTATTAATTGCTAAGCACTAGTTCTACTAGAAATCAATGGAGAAAGTGCCCAATAATTTTAAACAGGAAGCAGAAAGTGAAATACTCATGTTTTTTACAATTCCATTGACTGTGGGTATGTCTGTGAAAAAAATACCCAAGTCAGTATGCTGAATGATATATTCTGCTATTCTTGTACCCAAACTACCTCAGATGTATTTGCATGTCATTACATTGTCCCAAACACATTCAAAAATCAGTGGGTTTGTGGTAGTGGAAGGAACTGTATCAAATGCCCTAGCAAGCATTGTGATGACAAAGACCATTGATTTTTTAACAGCAAAGAAGAGTATTAACATACTAGAATAGATAACATTATTATTTTGAATGAATGCACTGGTCTAAGCTTGAGAGCCAGTAGGGAATTGATAGATGGCCCTATCTTAGTTCCAGAAGAAAGTTCTGCAGAATGACATTTCTAATCTGTGGTCAGGAGACCTTGTGCTGTCCTTACAACTTATGAAATAGGGTTTCTCCTTAATTTTGACAGACAACTGAAAGGAATGCTTTTTACTCTCTTGGTACATCCAACTTAAGATTCTTCAAGCTTATGAGAAAGTCTTGTACAGCATCCTCAGAAATCTGCTGCACAACAGCCTACAAAATGAATGTCCAAACCAGCCAAAGATCATAACATACTATTAATTTTGGGAATGCTTAGACTTTTTCTTATTTACCTTCTCAGACCCATAGTTGCCAAAGCAGCAGGTGAAGTCTTCAAATCCCCAACAGAATGTTTTGTTCCAAAGAGGAGGAATCAAAACCTTATTTTTTTCAACAGCCAGAATACCTTTCTCAGTATGAACAATGTGCCCGATAGCTCCTTTGGGACAGTCTGACAAGACAAAGAACATATTTAATTCTGTTGTTTCTAGAGCACTTAGGTTAACTTTCCTCCTTGTGTGGTGAGGCTGGCAAGTCCCACAGCTGGGCTCAGTGCTATGGCCAAGCCCACAAATGTATAAAAAGAAGAAATTTGAAGATGGAGAAGTGGGGAGACAGACAATACTTACTTTGCTATTGAATATAGAGAATGCAAATGGAAAACAGTGAACTTTATATTTAAATTTGATGTACTTAGAATATAGAAGAGAGAAAAGATTTAGGCATTCTAAAAAATAATCTGAACTCTACAACAGAAGTGTCAAGGATTCTCTTGATTATTTGAGTGTTTTTAGTGCCCACTTACAATAGACATGTACACAAATAACAATTGGCAGATCTTGCTTGTACTAATTCATACAAAGCTGTGTGACTATTTTTGTGTGTTTGAAAATCCAGATTCACCCTATCCAAGAATTCTGTACTTATTAGTTCATAAAATGGACCACAGCCCCTGCAGCACCTTTTATTGTAACTGGTGACAGCTTCAGATTTTTCAGGCTGCTCATAAAAGGAGGAAGAATTGCACTTGAGTGAAGGGACAGCACAGTCTCTCTTCCTGATGAACTTTTCCCTTGGGCATTCCTGGGTGGATGTGGTTTTGTGAAGAGCTAGAATAAAAGAATGACATTGAAAAATTAATCTCTCTTTGCAAGATCATGCAGGAAGTACATGTGTTTAAATTCTTTGTCACACATACCAAAGTTATAACACAGGAATCTCTTGATTAAAATAAAATCTTACACTTATTACATTTTCATCAGATTATATCACTTCCTCCTAGAGATAGGAAGCTAATCCCAGCAATTCAGGAAAATAGAAAAAAGTATAGGTGAGACTTTGAACTGCTTTTATTTGACTTCACCCATTCCTAGATTAGTTACTCATGTGACTGTACTGAAGAACCCAGATTTGATGCTACAACTGTATGGCACATAACAGGAACAGTGTGATTAGAAAGTGGAATCACACAGGTGTGTATGCACATACTGGTATAGTGCACAGACTGGAGAAGTCTGTAGCCCATCTTTCAGCAAATTTAAAATCTAAAAATAGCTCAAAGTTCAAGTTTCTACTCATCATTTCCAGTTGAAATACTGCAAGATCAAAATAAATTGTGCTCTCTGCTCTCATGCTAAAGTGATACCTGCTTTGGTATCTGTCCAAAATTGCTGATAAAACCCAGGATGGTGCTCTTAATCAGTGGGTCTTTAATGTTGTTGAGGTCCATCTTGTCTCCATAGAAGTAAGGGTGATAGGTGTTAACTGCCTCCACTGCAGCTGAGCCATGTTGTTTGTGGCCAAAAATCAGATCTATCCAACGATGGAGGTGTGCACTGACATAGTCACTTTCCAGTGCCTGAAACCAAAAGACACTTTATTTATTATAAATGCATTATCACTTTCCAATCCCTGCTGGAGACTTAAATTTTCTGCAAGTGAATCTTCACACCTGCAGTTCCTCCAGTATTGCCATTCTCAGCATATCCTGAGAGAATATGACTCAAGAGATGAAAGGTCAGGAAAAGGAAGGACAAAGTGCAGCATGCTTGACTTAACAGACACCAGGAGCAATATCCTCAGAGACAGCACAGGTAGGCTCAACAAAGCACAGTGCAATCACTCCACAGATCTTGGCACATCCTCCAGATTATAGTGAACATTAAAGCTTGTGTTATATCTATATGTTACTGCAACAAGATCGTTTAAACATTTGTTAGCATTTGACACCACCACTTCACTTTATACACAAAACACAGGTGAATTTCTATTTGCAGAAATTCACCTTAGTTATGAATCACACCGAGTAGTAGAGATATTTGAGAAGATACATATAAACAGATTGGAAAGGAGGGTGACTGAAAGAGGAACTTTAAGTTAGGCCTGAAGGATAGAGCAGGAGAGTTGGCATGCCATGAGCCAGCAAAATTAATGTAGAGTTTGTAGTGAATTAGTAAGGGTGCTGCAAGCCAAGCCAGAGAATGGGGTTTGTGATAGCAGAGTTGGACTGTAGTAAGGCTGATCAACATTTTGCTACCTTTGTAGGGATTAAGCAGAGACTGTTGCAGCACCATTTTTCTCATCCTGGAAAAACTCGGGGTCTGAACTTTTTCCCCCAAAGTAAGAAATGGTTAACTTTTATTAGATTTGCCACCCAAAGTGACTAATGTGTAGATTAATGGGACCAGAAGAAATGTTCACTAGTGGAGAAGATGGGGAGAGATGGTACAATGCAATACATCCACCCCAAAATGGGCTCCTTAGAAAGCTCAACATAATCATAGTGGAAAACTTGTGCTTGGAAGACCCAGAGACAAAGTTCATAAGCTGTGGAAACAAGCCAAACTGAACCTTTGCCTACCTCCAGACTAGCCAGCCTTACCCACTAGGCTTCACTAAATGCTACTGACCCTGCCTCACCATATTTTTGTGTATTGCCAGATTTTCCCAATGATTCAAGTAGCATTGTTAAGCATTATTAAAAATACTTTCCTATCTCCAAATCATTTGACTGTGCAATACTCCCTGATGCTCAGTTAAAGGTCTCCCAAGCAGACCATTCAACCCAAAGCACAGCAGAAATAGACAAGCTAATGGGATCCACAACAATGGCTCATTTCACAGAGCAGACAGTTAGCCCAGTGCAGCTGGTTTAAATGACCCTGCCCACAGCTATAATGATCACAGAGCAGCCCAGAGAAAGAGCATGGCATACAATCTGTTCCCTGCAAACAACAGGAAAACACTTATGAACAGACTCAGAACTCATCCTCATTAATAAAAGCAGTTAGTCCATGAATTACAAACTGTAAATTTTGCCTGGTATCACTGCCAGAGCAAAACAAAGCAACCAACAGAGCTGCAATTGTTCAGCTTCTCAGTATTTCACAGAGCACTATGACAAGCCCAGTCAGGGAGGAGAAGTTGTAGTCTAAGGAGGAAGCAATTAAATATTTTTAGTAGATTAGATTTCTAACTTACTAAATATGAAACATTGAGCTACTCAGAATGTTATGTCAAGAACAGTTCTTTGCCCTCATATTCTTTAAACCAATAGTCAAACAGAACAGTGCTGACCTGGATCTGTTTAATGTACTGAACTCACTGTGAAGCTTACTAAAATTAACCATGATACCAGTAACAAGAACATCCAGCCATGGGCATTATTGCAGAGAAGACAGAAACCCTCATGTTTCAGAATTCAAGATTTCTTAACTCATCACTTCAGGGTTAGGTGAACTTTCCCAAGCAGTCTAATCAACTTTCTTTCCATAGCAGGATTTCTTGCATGCTCCCTTATAACTCCTGCTACTAGCTATGGCTGGAGAGAGAATATTGCACTGACTGTACATGAGGTCTGGCAAGATCTGGAAAATCATTAAGAACACAAATCTAGAAACATGATCTTTAATTTGCTAAACTGCTGCTATCTGAGATTTGAATTAATTTGTAAAAGTTGTGTGTCTTTATCAACTGTACCAATGTTATCAAGCAGCGCATCTCAGTGGAAGTAAATCTGTAGAACAGATGGTAGAGAGATCCCCAGTATCTACACTACATGGAAAATTAAAAGACATGGAAAAGGGAACAAAACTGTTCTGAGTGTCTACTACAGACTACTAAACCAAGAAGAAGGTGCTGACAAAGCCTTCTACAGTCAACTGGAAGTGGGCTCTAGAACACCCTCCCTAGTAGTCATGGGTGACTTCAATCACCCTAATACTTGTTGGGAAGCCCACACAGCCAGGCATACACAGTCCTAAAAGCTCTTGCAGTATATAAATGACAACTTTCTGATGCAGGTCGTGGAGGAACCAACAAGGACAGGTGCACTGCTGGACCTTGTATTAACTAATAAGTAAGGACTGGTTGGGGACATTAGGGTTGGGAACAGCCATGGTGATAGTGATCATGATATGATAGAGTTTAGTATTATACAAGGGGAAGTAGAGCAGTAAGTAGGACTACAACCCTGGACTTCTGCAGGGCTAACTTTGAAACATTGTCCATACATTTAGGAGTATGGACAATCACTAAAAGTATGGTATCCAAATGTAGCACAACTATGCAAAGCAAGGGAGATGCAAGTAATGGTCACTTAATGAAAGCATGGCAGTTGCTCTTGATGCTTGAGGGAACAGTGGAGAAATATTTGCAAGAGTATGACTGTTTATTTTTTTCAAAACAGGCATGAAATGTTAAGGCTGTCAGTAAGGAGATCAGAGACTGGATTTAAACCAGCATTTGGAGAGGTCAACTGAGGAAAGGCTTATTTGGAGATATCAAAACAGAAGATGGTTGTATCCACAGGTTTGGATATAACCATTTACAAAGATTACAAAGAGTGAAAGCTGAACCATCAAGGGCAGGATCTGTATAGCATAGAAAAAGCAAGCACACCCCACTTGAGGCAGAAACTGAAGGTACACTTGACAAACTAGGATAATGTCATGCCTTGAAAATCATGGGCTATTTGTTTAGTCTCACCCATGTTAATGCATATAATCATCATCCTCGGTGTACACAGCAACAATCTGCAGGCACTCACAAATACAGATTGACTCCTTTTGCCAGAGGAAATCTTGAGATAACACAGGGCCATTAGAGTACAGTCCATTCCATTTTTAGCTCTAGCAAAAAAGACAAACCTGCAGCAAGATATTCTCCTGCAAAGTCTGTGTTCAGTGCAACAGCTGTCATGCAGAATTGCCTTTGCACTCACTACTACTTATCAGGTGACATCATACAAGAGACTTTCTATTAATAGGTAGCACTAACTGCAGTAAGTCTCAGGACTTTAAAGCTATTTTGCTTTCAAATTGTCAAGGCTGACTCCATTAAAGGCAGGAAATCACATTAGGTTTTCCCTCCCCAAAATAAATTAAAAAAAAATTTAGTCCTGGCATGACTCAGAGATGGAGGTAGATAGTTTAAGTTAAAACACAGCTGGTTAGCAACAACATGGAACCATAAGCATATAAGTGTAATGTGTATGCATTATATTATGTTCACATACATTTGTGGGCTGAGATAGGTCCCTGCCACAAACTTAGATACAAAACTCACCTGGTCTGGAAAGCTGGCCTTGATTCAGGGTGATTTTTTAGGCAGACAAGTAGACAGGTGAAGTTCAGACCCATATGAACTCCACAAAGGTGGGATGCATTTGGATCTAAAATTTTGGTTTCTGTTTCTGGTCTTCAGAATTTCATTTTCAGTGAGATGCAGTTTAGCATTTTGTCATAAATCTTGATATTCACTGACCTGTCTGTGCAGGAGAATGAATTTATGGGGGTCCTCATCTGCCCAAGGAGGAAGCTGCACATCTCCTAGCACTGTACCATCCTGCATGCAGCCTGCAGGAATTAGAAAGGGAGAAATAAAAATAAGACTTAAACACATTGTCAATAAATCAGCTTTTCTAAAATATTGTAATCAAAGGAAACTGGTGATTTTTACACATGCAGGTTCAGATTCAATATAAATTATAGTGACATAGAACACTGCCAAACCAATTTCTCCTTGGATTTCCAATCCAGTAATAAAGCACTGAGAAGATGTTCTAGTACCTGTTGCTAATACAGTAAAAATCAGGACTGCTGTCTATTTCTGAATACTATATTTTCTGAATTCTCTCTGACTGTCCATCATTTATGCAGAAACCTTGAGAGACAGTATATATCCAGAAGGGATTTTGATGCTGCTTGAAGCCAGGGAGAATATATGATGGTTCACATGAATTGTGCAGAACATTTCGTGATCATAGTGAGAACATTGGCAGCCAACACCATTTTACAATCGATCTGTCTCTGAAAGTCAAATTAGTATATTCTTAATATAGTTTTGATAATGCAGACCAAATTTTCAAAAACAGACAACTAGATAGCTTAGATCAAAATGCACCTTTGTCTGAAAAAAATGTAATTCCTTTGCACAGTAATTGACAGGAACTACCACTTCTGAGAAAGAAACTTGGTAGTTCATTTACATATTAGAAGCTTGTATTCTTGTAGCCTTATTTTAGTAAAACAAAATGATCTCTCATTGCTAGAGAGCCTCTTCATCAGTCCTTATAGTCCAGGGACCAACTCTCAACATGTAATCTGAATCTTTTTCCTTGGCCAGATGCTGGGGACCAAAAGTGGAACACTGAATTCCCTTCTAGAACTTACCAAGTTCAAAGTGATTTGCATTGGTTAGGAACTCCGGTAGGTAGAAGAATTCAGGGGTGAGTTCTCTGACATCACTCATGTTGTCTCTTGATGCTGATTCCCATGTGCTCTTGACACTGTGAAACATCCTGTCTGCAACATCAAAACTTCCACCCTGTGAAATGGAGACAGACAAAAAGACTGCAGTATGAATATGCTGTTAAATAAAAAGCAAATGCAGAATCTTAGCCAATTACGCAATAATCACCTTATCACATGTTTGATTAGGTGATATCTCAAGATGTGTTCCAGCTCTGTTTACTGTTATGTCATGTTAGGGGCTTAGTTCTGATTTGTAGATACATAGGTTGAGATTACCATAAAGCTTGGAGTCTTAGTATAGCTTGCAATAACACATAGGCAAGCAGAAATTATAATGGACAGCCTGAGACTATCAGCGTAGACATTACTAGTGCTTCTGATGGTAATTAAATCCTTCCATGGCAAACTGATTTGCAAGCATTAGACACAGTGTCAGTGTTATCACTGTTTGTGACCCAAACACTTGTGAACAATCTTATGTAAAATACTCCTGAGAAACCACTCTGGGGAAGCGGATGGGCAGGAGATGCCACTGAAATCAAAGTCATCAGATCCAGAGATCTAGGCAGAAAGGAAAAGCCCAGTGGGCAAGAGCCTGCAGGGACTATTCATTCCTATGGGACGGAGGGACAGCATAAAGAGGGAAGAAGGAAGAATGACTGGATCCTAAGATGAACTGGTGTGTAAGGAAGGTAAAAAAACCTATGTCACATCCTGAGAGCATTTGCACATATTTAGTGAGAGTCAAACACTAGGCAAAAGCAGCTTCAGTAGCCTAGGACATCATTCTGAATAAAGGCCTCAAGAATTAAAAAAAAAAAAAAAATTATATATATATATATAAACACTCCCTGAATAAAGGGCATATGCCTCACTTTAGAACTACATTTCCTACAGGATTTTCTAATGGAATTTCAATACAAGGTGCAGTCAGGTTCTGTCTGTGGCTGACCTCTTGGGAAAATTTGATAGCTTTTGGCTAGTTTTCTCTCTGCCCACAGACTGTTGCATGTGACAGATGAGGATGATGTATTCTTCTGCACAATAATAGTCAGATGAAGCTTTGACTTGCAATCTATTGAATAGATAAAATAACATCTAAGCATCTTCATGCTCGTGGGGTGGGATTCCACTTCTATGGACCTGAGCAGCAGCTCCCACATTGGTTTCTGATGGTAAGAACCATTGTCCTTCACAAGTACCTGCATACTTATGACGCAACTTTTGGATCTATAAACTCTGCTATGTCTGCACTGCAAATCAAGAAATAACTTTTCTTTATCTCTTGTTAGGGAAAAACTATTCATGGATAAGATATCAAAGTGTAGAAGTCAATAAACATTAGTTCTGAAGCCACATCTCCTTGCTTGTCTTTTGAGATAAACTCCCAACAAAAGCCAGCACATATAGCAGATAGAAAGAACCCATCTTTTTCCTGACATGAATTCTGACCAGGCTTTTACTCCAGTCCATCTCTGTGAAGTCTTCCCACACCCACTCAAGAGACCAAGTGAAAAAGTGGCTAATCACATGAGTAAACCTAGTAGGAGTTAATCTGATGCACAAGGTCATCTTGTTCTTGATCATTATTAGGTAGGGACCCTTGAAGTCAAATTGAAATTGAAATTAAAACAGAGTAGAAGAAGGACTATAAATAAATCAATAGCTAACAAGTATCTCATTGAAGCATATTAAAGGGTTTTGTATATTTAATCTGCACAGAGTGTGCTATGTCTGGTGGTGATTGATGCTTTTTCATCTTTTTTTGCAGCTTTTATGAGAGCTGATGGTAATCTCCTGAGAAACAATATGATTTGTAATAAAAAGATTACCTGTATTAAATAAAAATAATATATACATAGGAAATGCTGTTAGCGCGACAAATCTGGTTAAAGATATTACCACCACNNNAAAATGTGATTTTTTCCTTGGCTGTCTAATTCATTTTAGGGAAAAGTAATATCTTTAAAACTTAAGCCTGTATTATTTATAAAGGAAGCAATAACTGATTTTCCCATTTCCTGTATTAATAAATTTATTTGCATATATTTATATCAGAATTAATGAGTTTTCTCTCTATGAATGCAAAAACTGCACTGAAAGGGAAAAAGAGAATCAAGAATTGCTTTATGCCTTTAGATTGCAAGTCGACAAACTCTTTCAGCTTTTTCAACAGCTAGACAAAGTAAAACTGTTTTCTTTCCTTTGAGTAGAGGCCTTACACTGTTGCAGGAATACTGGTAAAAATATGCTTTTTAAACCTACAGTTTGTCAGGGTATATATAAAAAATAACTAGACAAAGTGATGTCTAGAGAGAAGTTAGAACATCCAATGTTTATAAAACTAAGCATCACCAATTCTTGGTGGCGTTTTAAACTCCAAGTGTTTCTCAGAGGTACTTACAAAGGTGCAAATACCTCATGCCCAGAGATGTTAAGAATTAACCTGCAGACAGAGTTCAAATGACTGGTCAAGAGTCAGTGACACAATGAAAAGCAAGAATCCTATTCTCTGTAAGTACCTTTGAGATACAAACTCCAGGAAAGAACATCAGCCTGATAGATGAAATGCAACAGTGGGATAAGAATAAAAGGGGATAAAAGCTGAGCTGAATCAAAAGCAAGTCTCACTAAATACTGAGAGCATGAGAAACACAGAAACTTTTACTGCTTTTTTTTTGTGATGCTGAGACCAATTCCTGAAAGGAATTCCAGGAGGTACTTGACTAAGATGAAGTCATGGATAACATCCACCATCTACCTGATATGAGTCAGTTTTTCATCCATTCCAGTACAATATGCCAAAGTCCATACACACTTTTCTCCAGTCAGATCTCAATACACTTAGATAAAATGTGAAATAAGGATTTATGAACTCTAATACACTTCCCTTAGTGGAAACAATGCTTCCTCACTGCCTTCTGTGGTCAGCTGCAAATAATTATTCAACTTGAGAAACAGGATGTCATGCCAACTTCCATTTTTCACAAAGGGTGCACCTAAATTGTTGCATTTCTTTGTAATGTGCATTCAGACTGGCAGTTTGCAGTTGTAAGAATAGCCTTCCTGCTTTTTAAGTTGCTGAGAAGTTTTCACAGGTCCCAGCTCAGCACCTTTCCAAGGTCTTAAGTATGGGAGCACTCCTTTTCCAACCTGCTCTTGACTTGATCATAGTTCTCAGGTCTGCTGTTTGCCTGACTGCATCTCTCAGTTAGCAATTCCTAAATCACTAACTTGGTAGAAATGACAACAATAAGCTCAGCTGATCATTCAGCAATATAAGAACAAAGGAATGAGAATTGAAGTTCCAGTGAATCCACATCCAGATAGAATTTGAATGTTTCTCAGCAGTCTTTGAAGATAACTATCCCCACAAAAAGCTGGTTACCTGCTAATCACACAAACAGCTGCAAAACAGCTACTCAAACTGGGAACATATTATGCATGAAAAGTGTGCCAGTGAGATACAGCAGCCTTCGTTTTTTTTGCAAGAAATAACTGCTCCAGTCATTAATGTCTGCAGCTAACATATGGCTCACAGAGTGAGATGGCAACCATTGCCTCAGGTGGTTCACTAACCCATCAGCTACTGCTGGTAACAGCCAATATCATAGGGCTTATTACTTAATTAGCACAGCACTTTATTTGTATTACTTTGTAGAAAAAAAAAAAAAAAAAAAAAAAGAGAGAGAGAGAGAGAGGGAGGAATAGTGAGTACAGGACCAGCACTACAGCAAAGCACTTAGAAAGCTGCAAGAGACATGGCCAGCCCTCACCCTATGTACAGCAGATTTCATCAAGACAGTTCTTAATAAAAATACACTTTTTATGACCTGTTCTCCTGGTAGACCCTGCTATAAACCAACATATATTATATAAATCAGGGTGACAACTGCTGCTGTCACAGCCTGTGTCTGTGCTTCTGTATCACCAACTGCTTGCTGAAGAGGACAGTCAAGAAATTTGGGCTGCTATGTGCTGACCAGCTGGGAAAGATTAAGACAAAATTCAGTTTCCATGAAATTCAATTTAATGATGAATGCTTATCTCACTATAAAACAGTGCCAAGTTCAGCGTAACCTAAACCAAAATATTCTTCAGGAGCATTCTCTCCACTTATTCAGGGAGCTGATCCCATGATCCACATCATTCCCCACCCTCCAGAACTTGTGCATCCTCATTTGGACCAGGAATGCTCTTTATGCCACCCCAGCCAGCTCCAAGTGCTTACCTGTAGCCACTTTTCTCTATGGGCACTTGGGATTAGAACAGAAAAGATTAAGAAGTCCCATCTGCCCCAAAGTCAGAAGCTTATGTACAGACAATTTGTAAAACATTGTCTAGATGTTTATACACGTTAGCTCTCAGAAAATGCATCACAGGACCAAAAGTAAATAATCCTTAAAACAAGATAATCAGGCATCAATAATGCTCCTATTAAGATGTTTTCACTAAATTTAACAGACATAGCATAGAGCCTTCAGCGAGCCCAGAGTCCTCATAAAGTATACAGAAAATACTGAAATAATTAATCCCCCTTCGTTACACAGCTACTATACTGTGCTACATGGCTTGTAAGAAGGTGTAGCAGGGAAGCTGTCTTGGCCTCTTACCTGCAGAGAACAGAAGGTCTGGCTAAATGGCTCCATTCGGACCAGGTAAGATGCCACTATAATTGCTGATGAATAGTGAGTACAGTAATGGCACTGGGCTGACAGGTCTCCTGGAAGTTGGACAAAAATCAGATTCCAGTGCAAAATATCACCATTTCAAGCTCATAGCATCCAGTTACCACAGCACAACTGAATAAGGAGCAAGTCTTTAAAAGAGATAGTTCAAGGATCTGTAAGCAAAAGCACAATTTAAATATTTGCACTGAATGTACAGTTACTATCATCTCTGTATGGATTTTTTTTTCTTCCACCATTCATTTTCTGAAGAATAAATTTTTTAACTTTCAGACCATCCCTTTCCCCATTAGTACCAAAAAAGGTCTTGATCTCCAGAGGTTAAAAGCATCAACATCCTGTTTCCTTTTCTTAATTTAGCTAACAGTGCAGTCTTTTTCTAGGGAAGATTGCTTTTTGCTGTAGCATCCATTCCTGCCTAAAGGAAGAGAACAGAATGCAGCTATGCAAGGCTTGTAAGGCAGTGCTTACAGGAATAATTTTTCTTTGAAGCCTCAATCAGCTTGTATCCACAAGTGAGAGAACATCCTTGGCATGGTGCTTCCTTCAGGCACAGCTCTGCAAAGCTTTTGGGTGACCTTTTCAAAGGGATTCACCAGTATCCTCAGAGGTCTGACTCAAGCCTTTGCTGTCTGTTAGTCTCCTAACTAACACTCACCCTCACTCTTCTCCACCTCATTGTAGCGCTGGATAAACTTGTGTTTCCTCTCTATGCTCTGTGCTCCCATGGGCTTTGACAGGTCCCGAAATGTATGAGGATTAGTAAGGTTTAGAGTCTGAAAAGAAAAAGCAGCAAAGAAGTATATTTTTAGATTCCCGAGTCAGACACCACAACTATCTCAGTGACACTGGATAGTGGCAAATCTGTGTTGGACATTTCTCCTATACAAGAAGGTGACAGATTCAGTGCTAAAACACCCATCTCCAGAACTGGGATGGGACTTGGAAAGAGTGACAGCATGTGCCACTGAAAGGCCAACATATGCAGCATATACAACATATTCCTTTTATTCACAAATAAAGGACCTATCAAGTTGTGAATTTCTCTCAATGTTTCTCTGTCTAAACCTCCTTATCAGGGGTCACAGAAGCCTGTCCCTGCCTACCTGTTGAGACAATGAATACTGCCTTTAACTCGCTGTGTATTTATCAGATGTTCATTCACCTTTCTGAGGCAGAACATGATCCTCAGCACACTGATTTGAAGGTTAGGTTAATCTATAAAGAATCAGTACAGTTCAAATTAACTTCTTCAAATATATGAACCCATGGTCTAGACCCCTCTGCCTCAATGGCATAATTCAGCAAACCTTTCTATAGTTGCTATCCTAAAAAGCACAGAATGCTGCAGCAAGCACTGACCTTGGAGTGATAGTCAGCAAGGACCCATGGAAACACAGGATATTGCATGTAATCATTGTAGCTGCGGCCAGCCAGTGTGTTCAGATACATGAGGTAATCGAAGTTACTGATCTCCCTCTTCTGCCAGGGAAAGAAAACAAGCATTAAAATTTCCAAACTCCACTCCTGAAAACCATGCCTCAAAGGCACCCTCAGAGTCCTTTGGTTCCCAGGTCCACCAGAACAAGAATTATAGTGTAATCAGTCATCCATTGACATTTAGATCAGCACAATAACTGTTACAAAACAATCCATTCAACAGAGTCTGTTCTTCGTTCTGGCTCTTCAGACAGGCCATTTGCATTTTTCTATAATCACATATTATGATTTTATGCTGTATTTGCATAACAGAGCACTTTTTTCCCAATTTAAAAGTGAGCCAAATGCATACAGTCTTTATACCAGAAAATTCTGGACAACTGCTTGTATAGAAGAGGCTGCACAAGTTCTACAAATAACCAAGGTTATAGAGTTCTTCAGTATGTCTTGGGTCAACAAGATCAGGGATATAGGAAAGTAAATACATCTCTTCGCTCTGCAAAACATCTGGGTAAACAAGAGGTATGTTGATGTAGATGTACAGAAGATCTGGGAACAGTCATCCAACTAGGTGGCTCTCTTTTGGTCTCAGTTTAAGAATATGCATAAAAACACACTCAATCTGCCAGACCATATGTTTCGCAGCAGGAGGAGCAAAACCTCTGCAATAACCAGATATAAATACTCTGTTACTCTTGCCAATAACCTCTTATCCAGCAGCAAGAGTCTCAAAATACATACTTACACATAGCTGTGTGCAGACACATAGACAGGTGATGAAATTCTTCACTTAACCCTGTGCAGCCACGATTTAGCTTACCTGCCACTTCTGGAGCATTGTCTTTTCCCCTCCTGAGTGTTTCCTGTATGGAACAAACATTAAATTGAAATAGCCTGCTTCAGAGCAAGAGGAGATTGTCAACACATTAACATCTATGCTCCCCATGTCCCTGCTCTCATCCCACAGAAATGAGAACACCAAGAATAGAAATATGTTGAGGTTTCATCATTGACCAGATAATTCCAAAATCAGTGTCATCAATGATGTTAGTGCTGCACAATACAAATTTCATTACTGATTTCACTAGGAAGGAAAGATCTGCCGGTTCTACAGGGATGGCCCAGCTTCAGATGGATGATGAATTTATCACTGTCAGTCACTCTTCCTGAGAGATGCTGACTCTCCCTAAGCTACTTGCTGGTCTGCTCCTAAATGAAGTGTCACTTAAAGTATTCTCTTTGCTAAAAGAAATAAAGAAGGAAGTAGGGTGTTGGTGCTAAGGATAGATTCTGTTTGTCCTAGGATACTGCTGCAAACCATGGCAGTTGGTTACACGTGGTAAATTGCAAGAACTGAGAAGCTGACTCACAGGCAGATATCCTTGCAGCAGAGGCAGATGGACAGCGGAGGACAGCAGCTGCCTCAGCTGTTGTGAGCTAAGCCACATAACTAATCAGTTTTCACTCCTAGTCTCATCCCATTGTAGAGTTAGATTGTAGAGTTAGAGTGCTAGTGACAGGTACCATTAAGGATGTCTGTTTCTATTCTGAAACCCTGTTCTCAAAAGTTCAGGCTTTTTTGAAGTGTTCTGAAAATACTGACTTGAAACAGAGGCACCACTCTCTCCATATCAAAGATACCGTTTTCCCACAAAGCACTTTGAAACAAATATAGTCCTTAAAAGGTGCACTGCTATTTGAATATTTTCTAAAGCAATAAATACATTTTCCCACTTTTTTTTTTCCTCTCAAAATACATCTTTTTACTGAAACTTTAAACAAAAACAAATCAGCTGAAGACAGATTCTAAACAGTGGAATTCACTCGAAAATGTGAAACGGTCAAAGATTCTGAGCAAACAGAAGTCACATTTCGATTACACTGAACTAGAAGGTGCTTCAGTATCTGAGGGCCTTGGACTTCTCTTGCCAACTCCTACAGATCAAACTGAGACAAGTGACAGTTTCTAGATTAAAGAAACTTTTGAACTGCTAAAGTAAACAGGGTTACTGTCATTATATAACTGGTGGTAGGAGAAGCTTTTCCCTTTGAGTGTACACCTTTAAACAAATCCTAAGGTACCAGCTCAGAGACAGGACTGCTGACTTACTGAAGAGTGAGGAAATCTGTTCAGCCATAGAATATAAAACTGCTACAGGAATAACTAGTTGCTAATTTCCACTCTTGTGCTCTGTACTGGAACAAACTAGAAATCAACAAAGCTAGGTTTAAAACAGCCTCAAAGATCTAAATAAAACACTGGAATTTTCTATGATCATATAAATACATTTCTATTGAATTTTCAGTAAATTTTTTCTTGTAAACTCCCTCTCATGATTATGAATAATTATTTTACTGACTGTCCTGGTTTGGGTGAAAACCAAGCAAATTCTATTCAGTGATTTTACTTTTCAGCTCAGGTTTTCTAACTGGCT
>JAOEGS010023509.1:0-31014 GCA_025447755.1 Corythornis vintsioides | reverse complement strand
TAAAAAAAATAATCTTGAGGGTCCCTTTCAAATTTTAAAGGCATATTTTGCTGAAAAATCTTCAATAATCAAAATGCACTGAATGTTTTGGTCAAATCATCCATAACAACTTTCAAATAAAAAGTGGAACCCAAAAGTCACTAAGTTCACTACAATTGAAGAAAGCAGGAAGTCTTTTCCCATACTGCCAAAGCATAAAGAAGCTATCCTACAGATCTTTTTCTGAAGCGTGGTACTCACCACCTGTGCACCACTAAGGGACTCAGGGTGTCCCATACCCACAGTAGGGCAATAACATTTCCAATGCAGCTGAACTTTACCTTCACACAATTGCCAACAGAGTTTCATCAAATCCTTTAAATTCATGAATTCTGATAACACTGCCCCCCTGACTATTGTTTTTATCTCCAGAACTTCCTATCCACTGCTGGGCAAATTATTTAACCTAATATCAACAAAGGTGGAAAAAGTGGAAAAAGTACTTCATTTTCCACTCTAAAGTGCTTTTCTACAGTTCCCAGTTTACACTATGGAAAGAATAGCACTGTTATTACCCCTGAGGCACCATGAGGTTAAATACAGCAAAGAGAGGCCTTCTGATATAATTGTAATATAGCATTGTAAGTACTAGTGAGAGACAGAAATGTGGGAGTGACAGATACAGAAATATTTTTTATTATAAAATAACAGATTCAATTTTGTTACATACCCTCAGGGCAAGACTGACCCAACTCTGCTGCTTCCAGGATTTTCTGAAACATTTGCCTCATTACAGAGCTCCTGGAAGGGTGGGTGGTAACTGGAAGAGATCCTCCTTGATTTTGCTTTTTTTTGGGGTATGGCATGTAATTGAAAAGGAGCTGAAATGCCTTAGTTGTAGCCTGAGCTTCCCCTTCATGTATTTGCACATGATTAATGAGTAGCCAAAAAGCCTGAAGGGCTTGTAATGAAGCCTTTCTAATAGGGAAATGTATTGTCGACAAATCTGTATTTTGTCCCAAACAATCATTCATCAAAGCTGCAGTTTGACTCTTCATGTTTAAATGCCGGAGTACGCAGACCCTCCTGAGATTAGCCAGCTGTAACCCATGCACCTCTCTGTGCTCTGGCTGAGAGGGACACTGTCATCTCTTTCCAGGGAATCAGCCTGTTTCCTTTGCCACTAGCTATAATTAGCAGCTGTATTTGATGACCTTCGATCATGGAGATGGCTTGAACCTGAGACTACAGCCAAGTAATGCTCATACAGGCTTCAGTTCAACATAGCATATGCTGATCACCAGTATGAGTCAAAGTTCTGTCCAGAACACCTACATGTAATTTTTTTGAACTCAAGCACTATTTATCCCACAGCATAGATGGGAAGAGAAGGTTAGAATATCCAGAGCGTGACCTTGAAAACACAGGAGACACTTTGAAAAACCTGGTTTAACATGTCACTAAGCAACACTAACAAGGATCTCCTGTTGCAGCCTGCCCTGCATGTGGTGAATGAACTGCAAGCAGTCCTGGCAAACCTGGGAGCCCACTATATTCCCAAGGTCCTGGTTAAAACAAAACTCTTAATCATTTGCTTTAGGTATTTAATCTTTCAATATTGTTCAGAGCCCAAATCTTAGGTCCATTAAACAGGATGTTTAATCAACCTGTCACCAGATGCCAGGCCTATAAAGAAAGAAGGCAACCTGTTGCTATGATAGAACAAGCACAATTTTGGACAGCTCCTTTTAGTGCAGTCCTTAAGAATCGGGTTGAAACCCACATAAATTTTGCTCAGGTTCTCAAACAGCTAAAGGATGACAACACATTTAATTCAGTTTTATTATGCACTGATCTCAAATCAGTATATAGGGATGAAAGACAGCAAATCTATCCCACTTGTAATTTCACCCCGTAATGCAATATAGGTGCTACAATGAGATGTAATATTGCAAATTATTTGAATTTCAAAAAACTTTAAAAAAAAAGTTTAGGAGTTGCAGATTCAAAATTTAAAGTCCCAACTTAAAAAAAAAAAAAAAAAAAAAAAAAAAAGGAAAAAAAAAGGAAAAAAAAAAGATTCTGAAGAGTCCAGCAGTCACATGTTAATTTATAACTATGTCGTTATTTTGCTTTTAATTAGGGAGTAGCAACCACAGCCTTCAACAGCTTTACTGGAGTTCCCATACTTTTTCCAGAGTCCATAGTGTCTGTCTGTCGCTCAGTGGAGAGATGATCAAGGGTAAAGCAAAAGGTCAAAAAGGGAAGAAGATCACCTTGAAAATTGCTAAAAATTCCATCCGGATATCTTTTGATGGAGGACGCCGTCTTGACTTAAGCCATATGGGTATCACCACCTTCCCCAATTGCATCCTGAAACTGGATGATGTGGATGAACTTGATTTGAGCAGAAACATGTTAAAAAAGATTCCAAAAAGCATCCAGAAATTAAAAAAACTGCGCTGGCTGGACCTACACAGCAATCAACTCGAGGCACTGCCTGAGGAAATAAGTACACTTCAGAACCTTTCCTATCTGAATATATCCAACAACAAGCTGACCACCAAAAATCTGCCAGAAGAGTTGAGTCTTCTCAAGAACCTGACTATTCTCAACCTTGGTTTGAACTGTCTTGAAAGTATTCCCACCACTCTTGGTGCTCTGAAGGAACTTAAGGAGATAGGTCTCTTTGACAATGCCTTGACCACCATCCCAAACAGCATTAAAAATCTCCCCAACCTCAAGAAACTGAATGTAGAAAGAAACCCTTTCCCAGATTCAGAAAAAGACGAGAACGATGTCTCCATTAAACGCGTAGATACGCTTTACTTAGTACAAGAGAAAGACCTGTGTTCTTCCTGCCTGAAGATGTGTCAGGATGAGAGGGACAAGATGAATAATTTCAAGAATGTGGCACCTAGACCCTTAAAGAAGTCAAGCTTTCCTTTACTCCTAACACCCAATTCCTCTGCAAAGGAAAACCAGGAAAAGTGGAGAGTAAGAGGCAAAGAGAAAGAAGAGTCAAACTAAAATACACCAAGGCACTCCGCAGACTATATCCCATGAAGTCCAGCCCAAGCTAATAAAAAACTTACCTGCTTCCTCCTTCCTTTTCCTGCAGGTGTCTTCTATTAAAGATCTATTTAAGAAGCAGCAGATCTGTGTGGTCTCTAAAATTAAATCTAAATGAACTAAAACCAATGTATATTTGGGAAATGGTGCTTGAAAGGGCTATTTCCTCCTGGGCATGTTACTATGACATGTTCTCCATATTTGCATTTCTTTGATCTTTTTTTATGTGTACATGTCTAGTGAAGGAATCTTCAACAAGATTTAGTTGAAGGTTTTTCTAGTAACTCCACCCCAACCATGAGCCCCAAACATTAGTTCTGTTCATTTTCATAGGGCAAGACACAGTTAATCTAGTCTTAATAAATACCATTTGGAGGAAAAGGAATAGACCTGGGAACCTTTTGCTGCTGATGGCTGCTACCAACCCCTCAGAGAATCTCAGATAGGCACTGTTAGTGTAGGAACTGTGAGCCTATTCCAATTCAGCACAGGCAGCAGACACTAATGTTATGCTTAGGTGTAACTAAGCAGCGCAATATAATGCTTAATGCTAAACAACTAGTGATGTTGTTTACCATCAAGGGGGCAGATTCTGCTAAAGATAGTTCTCTTGGATTTTGAACGCTATACCCTGGGTGCAGTGATCTCTAACTTGCATGATACAATTAGCACCACTACCTATCCACATTTACTCATCATGGTCTCTGACCCTTACTTCAAGGAAGGCACAGAAAGGAGAAGGGATAGAGAAAAGATTACTCTCTTTTAAAAGAGTCCTGGCTATAATCACTTAAGCAGTGACTAAGATCACAATTCAAGAGTCAACTAGTGAATTGATGTAACTAGTTCTAGTGTCCCCACACCAGTTTTAGCTTTCTGTTCACATGTGCACACGAACATGTGCAACTGAGCACTCACATTCACTTGCTCAAATCACATCCCTAGGGTAGAGAGTGCTGACAACCTGCAAATAGAAATATACAGGTACAAGCAGTGAGAAGATTATAAAAGCAGCCAAGCATGACATGAGAAAAGGTCCTGACAGTGGCTATAGTAGCATATGGTGATGGTAAACATTTACATATATTTAAATCAAGAATAATGTCCCAGGGGCTAAGTACTCAGTTGTCCAGTAACCACTTATGATCATTTTTCAAATGGCTCCAGTAGAGCCTTGGTGTCAGAACTCCTGTGAATTATTCCTATGGACTAGGTGGAAAAACTGATAGAGGTTTCCCCAAAATGCTACTACCTCAATGTCACAGGATACATCAAACTAGTAGTTTCTTCTTTTCATGCTTCACCTATGCAATTACTTATAGTGTGTCTGGGCAGAGTGCTTAGTCTGGCCTGTCACCCTGTCTCATGCCAAAGCTACGCCAAAAGTCCCTTATACTCTCAGGGTGAATAACATGCAGAGGTTCTCCTCTCAAGCAATGGAGTAAAACTGAAGGCAGATCATTACTGCATTCAGGTCAAGCTACTTTAGGCCTAGATATACAGGCTACTTCAATCTCTGAGACTAAACATGAGCCAAATGTTTCTCACAATAATCACAAGCTCAGCTAAAGCCCAGAGCTCCTGCAGTAAAAATGCATCTTATCTCAAGATATTCTCACGTGTTGAACACCCATCAAGCACAGAGAAAGGAAACCCTGGGGTGAGTTATTGGTTACTCCACAAAGAGCACACTTCATGCTCCTTAGTCACCCACCACCTCTGGCATAGGTTACGCTGTAGCCAGAGCTGGTTGCCTTTTTCAAACAGAAATCTGAATTTGCCCCCTTGATAGTAAATCTGCAGAATCTGCCCCCTTGATGGTAAAGAGCATCACTGGTTCTTTAGCATTAAGCATTGTGTTTGCACTGCTTAGTTACTCCTAAGCCTATTAGTGTCTGCTGCCTGTGCTGAATTGGAACACTTACAGAGTTGAAAGCTGATGGCTGATACTCAGAGATGAAAATGTTCACTTACAAGACAAATAATGATATACAACAGGCAGAGTGAAAATTAAAAAGAAGAGTAAAGCAGAGACATAGGTCTCAATACTGGGAGAAAATTATTTTTTTTTTTTCCTGCAGCGGTAAATTGGAGGGACAACAAGTTGGAATCTCCACTGCACAGTTACAATAACATGCTAAAACATCCATGTGTTTGAGGAGGTAATAGTCAATAATCAACTGTGAACAGTCAGCTAGCTACTCAACACATTCTTTATGTCTTCATAATGTGGATGCTGTACAGTAGAATGCTTTTCAGAGTTCTAGAATCATTAAACTAGGAGGCACAAAGAGGTAAGTTTCTAGATGCTCCTTTAAGGTGCAGCTTATTCATACAAATGCATTTGTCTACAATTACCCAGTTTCCTGTTTTACCTTATATTCAGGGATTCTTCTGTTATCCCCTTTGACTTCAAAGCAGGTTGGAAAGAGCAAAATCTATAAAATATATGAAATGACATGTTATAATTATTAAAATGTTTATCTGTATACATTGCATATGTATATAATCTATATGATGTCCTGACAACAACTTTCTACAGAAAGCCATGGCATTTCACTGAAGCTCTAACCTAGGACAAAGCTGAAATACAACACAGAAAAAGCATACATTTAATAATAAAGAGTTGACTATTGTCTGGATAAAAGCTATTTATTTCCCAAACAGGACCTTGAATTGTGGGGTTATGGACTTATGATCAGATGGTTTAAGGTGCTATTAATTACAGCCAGAGAATGAGAACACAGACATTTATGTAGCAAAACCATCATAAAAACAGCCCACTTCTCAGCCATTCTTATTTACTTTCACTGTGAGTTTATGATGTCAGACATACTAAACCCTTGAAACGCATAGGTTTGGTGACCTTAAATGTGGTGCAACACAGGCAGCTGAGGATCAGAACCTTTCTTGAACTGCCTTTGCAAGATTCCCCCTAGAGATATTTGTCAGAGCTGAGAGTCAGCAAAGATAAGGGCTAAAAAAAGCATCTGGCTCTGGGGCAGAACCTGATGATTCTAAGTAGCTGCACTGTGCAGACAGTTTAGAAAAGAGAACTGATAAATCTGCAATGACTCTCTAAATAATACTCCATTAGAAATTTTCAGAGATTTCAGGAGCAGATGAAACTGCTATGAGTGTTTAGAAATTAACAGTACCAATCCTCTGTCCAGGCTGCAAGTTTACCACAGGAAGTACTACATATTGAAGTATTTTTCCTGCTTAAGGGAACAGTGAAAGGAAACTTGATATAACAGACAGAACTGCAGTAGGGAAAAAAAAAGCAAATTAAAGTACAAATTAATCCTTTGTTGTCTTACATTCAAGTTCCATCAAATAAGACAAGCACATAAGGAGAAATATTTTTTCTCCTTTAACAATGGAATTTTTGTTTAACACTACACCAAAGATAAAGTCAAAGTCAGAAAGACAAACTATGTTATTCCTAAATAATTGGGGAAGAAGACAGGAAGAAACCTTCTTTTACCCAGTACTGTGAGGTGAGCTGTAGATGGCTCTTATTTGTGAGAAGCAGCAGCACAGCTACAATTTCAGTTTCCTGGGATGCAGGGACATACAACATGCCACTGGGTGCTAGAAGAATCCTACACATGCATTAGTTCCCCTGATAAATCCAGAGCTATAAAATGCTCCAAAGAATTCACAGGTCAGCAAAAGGAAAATTTAATGGCTTTGCTTAAGTTAACCTGCTAAAGACCAAGGAGCTGCAATTGAAGAAGCCCTTGGACCTCACAGCCTCTCACAGGCCAGAGATAAATAGGGGCAATAGACCAGGAGTGTCACCCGAGTGTTCTTATGTCACTGTGAAGTAGACATTACCTCTTAAATATCTTATTTCGGTCACTGTCATGGAATGCAAGAAATTTGGAATAACCATTTTTGAAGAATATTTCCAAGGCGATCTCCTGTAAAGAGAAATCATTTAACATGTGAAGAGCTGCAGAGCAAAGCCTAGTGTTGCACAGTCCTTCATGGCCTGTTGAGCTCTTTAAGCCTTTAAAAACAAAAGACCTTGACTTTGTAGAAAGTGTGAAGAAATTAATATGCCTAATATTTCCAATTTCTCCTACTGTAGGAATGGTCCTACTGGGTTGACTAGGTATTCAAGTGCTTCTTTGAAGAAAATAACCCTCCAGATATTGGTCCCATCCACCTCCTCCTGATGCTTCTGAAGCATTATCATCTTGAAATCTCAATGTGATTAAGAAGCATTTATTTCTAATTAGGTGAGAAAGGTAACATGAGAAGGGGGATGCTAAAAAAGAGTTTCTTTTAGAAAATAACCATTCTGCTTTCTAAATGAAGAGTGATCTCAACAGAAATGCCAAAAAATGTCTCCTGACTAAATCCAGCAAATGAAAAAGGGGTGTTGATGACATTTCTCACTGAAACTTTAAAAAGTCAAAGGTGAAAACTTTTTTCCACATGTTGTCATGTTAGCCAATTGCATATAATCCTATTATTTACTCGGGAAGCTGTTCTTTTTTCCCCAAGCTCAGTCAAGCAAATCTATAAATCATGCGTAGTGTCTGGGAATGCAGATATGAGTTTCAATCCAAATGTGGCAGGTGCAATAGAAACCCAGAAAAACACCATGTTGGGAACTGCCCCATACATGATCCACAAATGAAGTACAAAGCAGAAAGGTAATAGGAGATCAGCTATGACAATAAACAGCTTGGAGCATTTGTTCTGAAGCTCAACTTTCCAAACCAAGTCTGCTCAAGTGTTGCCATTACAGAATTGGGCTATGTAGTTTTGCAGTTCTTTGCTCTGAGCTGGGTTATGTGCATGAACAGGAGATCAGGTCTCTGAGGCACAGTAGCTGCCTAAACAGCTGATGTAGCAGGGAAAGCACAATGAAAAGTTTTCTTCTTTTTCTGTTACATTTTCTCAAATCACAGTTTATGGCAAGGAGTCCCAGTGCAAGAATTTGAGAGCTGGATAAAGGGAGTTTTACCTGAGTTTTCAGTTCATTAATTGAACCAAAGTTTAAAAAAAACCCACACCAAAAAAAAAAAAAAAGCCACAACACCCCTCAAACCAACAAGTCCCACCAATGTCTCAGGTACATTCAAACTCATCTCCATTTTTCACTTTGGGTCACACAAAACATTTCAATTTCAATTTAAAAAAAAAATCCATGCATCCACAGACATGTGAAAATATAAGAAGGCAGCAAGATTCCATGGGCAGGTTTGATGATGTTCACAAAATAGAAGAGATTGACTGTTCCATTGTTCAGATTGTTCATCAGTGATGTAAGAAAATAAGCTTCATACAGTTACTCAGAACAAGACTTAACATTCCTATACATGCTTGGAGAGTGACCTAACCACTAAGATATGCTATATCCTGAAGCAAGACTCATCTAAAATTGTCTATTTTTCATACCTAGCTAAATATAAAACAGGGCTGAGTCATGGGTGAGTGCCATACTACATGGCATAAGATAAATTATCAGCAACATTTTCTTCAGCTTCTGAATTCCTCAAACGATTTCCTAATTCTCTGATGAATCTTAACATTTCAGAAACAGATTCAAAATAACAGGTAACTAGTTAAGGCTGATCCAAACTCTGTGTTCTCAAATGAAACCTGGGAATTCCTCTTCAGACTACACCAAAACCCTCTAGTGCAAGTTCAGTCTCTGGTGCTGCACAGAGTTCTAGGTACAACTGTTCTGTGATTCTCATTACAGGCTCATCTAAACCAGACAAAATTAAAAGGTATCAAGACACGGGTGATGAGTAGCCTCTGGGTAGTGCAGCTAAAGGCAAAGAGGATTCAAATCCCCTGCTTCAACTTATTATTCATTTGTTGAATCACATGCACAACTTGAAAGTTACTCCAAGAGGACCCACATGTGTTACACATACCCATAATACACTTACATCCAAAACTACTGAAGCCTGTGGGTGATGAGTATTACTGAAAGTCAGACACTTACTGTGAGATAACAGGAAATTGACTTTACATCTTATTTTAAAAAAACATGGAAATAAACTATGAAGAATACTGTTGGCCTAAAAACTAATAAGCCAACCACTCCAGTGAGGATGCTTAAACACTCTAGTGAATACAGGAAATTTTTATTACCAAAGGCTAATGAGAAAATGATGGGAGCAAAAGCACTTTGGGACTCAAGCATGAAGTCTCAGCAGTCTTAGTAAAAAATTGTGCAAGTAGTTTACAGTCACATTACTACTGTTGCATTTTTCCTTCAAATGTCTGAGCATGTTATTTCCTACCTGCAGAAGAAAGCGCATCAAATGAATCGCTTTTATGTCATTGTATGAATAACGGGAACACATCTCGTCTCCCACAGCATGATCTTTATGACATAAGTTGAAAATAAATGGATCACTGATGCTGAAAAAGAATAATATAAAGAAAGAAAAATTAATTTGAAATAAAAAGATAGGAATACCTTAATGAACATCTAAGTCCTCAATAAAAAAAAATAGAATTACTAAGACATAGCAAGATCAGCTGAGGCATACATGAATTGGAAAAAAAAAGCTAAATATGAAGGTAGATTTTGTACTGGTTTCCAGAATAAAATAAAGAGACTAAGAGTAGGTTTGGAATTATTTTAGTGTATGCAAATAGTCAGACAGCAATGTTTTACACACAGTGAAGTCTGAGAAATAGCAAGGAAAGGAGCTGGGTGGAAGAACCTGAAAGACTGGGTCAAGGGCAAGCTTCATATGGACACACAGGTAGTATAAACAGCAATTAATTTGAATATTTAAGCAATTACATCATTATTACTTGATTTGTGTACTTGTACAGCTTAGCCCATAGCAAAACCTCTAGAAAAACCTAAGCTTTTAATCAGACCCAATCCAATTGGTCCTTAAGTTACCTGATCAGCTTGACTGATATTTGACTTAATAAAAATCAGATGCAGAGCAGACAAATGGGGAGTAAAACCACTGTTCATCCCTGTCTCACTGGGCTTTGCATATGAGCACACACTATGAACAAAGATGTAAGTCTATCAGAAGCATTTTCAGTATTGATCATTTCAATAAATCATGAGTCAAAGATGATAACAGTGTGTCAAAAATTAATTGCAATTCTCTCTTGGAGAAAGAAACTGAAAACTTATGAGACAATGTAATGACTGTTCCATATGAATAAAGGATGGGAGCCAGAAAGAAACATTAACAACACTTTAAAAGAAATGAAAACCAGACATGTATGTGTTAGACTGCCCACCATCTCCATTTGTTGGAGCTAGGACTCCTTGTTGCTCCTCCAGAGCTTGTGAACAAGCACCTATGTTAGATACATTAAACAATTCTGTGAACAGATGGAAAGGATTACAAACTTCTTGATGCTCTTATAGCCCTCTTGAACACCTCAAACTCTGCAAATTCTAGGTATCCATGTGCCAATACTGAAGTTAACCAAGCAGATCTCTGGTAAGAAAGAATGACTCACCTAGACAAGCAGTGACGTGTACAGTAGACTTCACCTAGAGGGGATAACACAAAGCACTCACAGATATAAAAGTTCTCTTTTCCAAAAAGCAGCACTCCTTCCGATGCTGTATGACCCTTCACAACTGCCACAGAGCACTTGAATGTGACCTAGTATGGAAGCAATCAAAATAAAGCCAGGAGTTGGTAACACAGGAGACAAGGACAGCAGGGAGAAAGACACAGTGATGCAGAAGGACATATGTTTGTACCAAAACAGCCACCATCTTGACTGGCACATCTATAGGTATGTAGCCACAAAAACCACTATATGATTGACAGTGCACACCTCTATGGTAGTAGTAGTGGGAGGGGTTAATTCCCTTTTCCCCCATTAAATATTCCTTACCCATCTATCTGTGGCTATTTTTAGCAACATTGCTACAGAATATGAGGAGCTTGCAAATGTTGCAAGAAGTAGTACTGCAAAACTTTTGTTTTAAGCCCCACCTTGAATGTCTCCAGAGACAGGGCGTCAACCACTATCCTGGGCAACCTGTGCCAGTGCTTTGCAACTCTCATGGTAAAGAACTTCTTCCTTATTTCTAATCTAAATCTAAGTATTGTTTTCCTTTGCTTTTTGCCTCTGTTCCTACCTCACTATTTCTGAAACTAAATCTACAACCTTCCTTGCCTCTGTCGCAAAATACTTACACTATAAACAGACTTACACCACTGCACAAGTGGTTTTCAGCATAACAGAAGTATAATGGAAATAAATCTTGGGTTTACAATTATTTATTTTTACTGAAAATAAATTATTTTACAAAAAACACGTGGGGCTTACTTTTTAAATCAGTGGTGACACATAAGGCTGTTGTCATTCTGAGCTTTTTAAAAAAATACAACCCTTGAATATTTCTCTGTGCATTTTTTTGACAAAAAACCCTTCAGTCTGTTTCCTTTGCAAATTATTTCTAAGAGGAAACTAGCATTCTTCCATTACCTCTCCTGCAGATCCCATGGGAATGCCTATCTCTGCGGGGCTATGCCAAACACAGAACTCTCTGGAGTGCCTGCATATGTGGATGTCATTATGTGGTTAGAGGCATGTCTGCTTGCACTGAGGATACTGGGGAATTCTGAGCACATTAGTGAACCACAGGGCTTCCTGAAATAATTAAATAGTAGAAAAATCACTTCTTCCCCAAAGGAAGGTAACTGAATATTGAACCATCAGGCAGTTGTGTAAAATAGCTAAATGGACACAAAATTGAAATCCAGACTTCTAAGAAATCCACCACAGCAAACCCAGCCCCTATGCTAGAGATCATGTGTGTGCTTTTGGGTGGCATGGTGATTGTGAAGGAAGCCTATGCCCAATCCTTAATATGATCTGACACAAACAAGCACTTTGTTACTCCTCCTAAGGCAGGACTGGGGCATATTAACAAGCCTTGAGAGGAGAGAACATACCTCTATTTCTCAAAACTTAAATTCTCAGTACATTCTGTCTTCTTTACCATCCAATAATAGTCACTGGTGCCAAATTCATTTCTTCAGTTTTGTGTTATCACCTCCAGCAGAATTAAATGCATCTGTACTGTTAGAAATACTGCAGTCCTTGGGTTGAGTCAGTTGTTCTTATTTGGAGAATAGGGCTCATTTTTATTCCAGATGAATAATAAATATCTGATAAAGAGGTGTACTAGGGAATCCCCACCAAGACACTCTTGTACCTACAGACCTGCACTTAAACACCAAGAAGCCTGAAATTATCATAGATTAAATAAAAACTGGTTGTTTTTTTTGTCAAAACAGAACAGAATACAGTTCACCAGCCACTAGAATAATTAATCAATGAAGCAAACATGACATAAAATAATTGAAAAATTATCCTCTAAGGTATTGCCCAAAGCCCTGTATCTCTTGATTGCTCTATTCATTCAGATGTACGAGGGAAATAAAGCTAAAGGTGTGAATGTTTTTCTTCTTTTCCAGAAAGAAACATTTTGTAAATGTTCCAGTTGCATTTAAGCAAATTGTCATAAAAGCATATCTGCTCTGTGGGTCAAGAGTCAGATTTCCAAAGGAATTGCTTTCCTGAAGATGAAAACAGTCTTTACACACAGTTTTTAAAAATACACGAGTAGGTTAGCCATCTATTCCTTCAGATTCTAGAACTGTTATCATGGCCCCTCCAGGAGAAAATACAACACAAGGAAATTAAAGTCACAAAATTATGTCACTGGAACACACTTATACATACCACACAATTTCCTGAGCATGGGTTTTTTACAGAATAAGGACAAAAGAATGGCTACTCTAAGTCAGTTCTAAGTAAGTCCATCTAAACTATTCTGTGTCGCAGTAACGGATTCTTATGGAAAGAAGTATGCTAGATATGAAGTGAACCTTGACCTTCATATATCATCTCAGCAAACAGTGGCTTAGGGACTTCCTGAAACCCCTTCCTCATCCTCACTCTCGTCATGTCTCATGTTTTGCTATAAAAACTCACAGCTATCTCTACTCACTCGCTCAGCAAAAGCTACAAAAACTTTGCACTATATACAGAAACAATGCATTCAGGTGGCACTATGTCAGGAATTACACAGATGAAACCTGCAGTTATATAGTCTTTCTGCTCTTTCTGTAGTGTACTGTTGGTGTACTGGGGTGCATCAGCTGCAAAGCACCTGTTGGTAAACTATGATCAATGTTATTTAGGGCTGCAGAGTTTAAAATGACTAGGAGGACATGAAATCAAATATACTGCTTTCACAATTTTTGCTAGGGAAACAGATATGTGTTATCATGGCATGTGAAAGCAACAGAGCTCCACCTCTCTGTGCCACTCTCAAGATCTTTCCTGTAATGATTGTTAGTCTGCTTGTAGTTGAAGTTTCATCTTACTTCAAAACCATTGCACATGTGTCTCATTAATCACAACTTAAGAATACATGACAGGTTCTTTCATTCTCTCCCTCTTCTCAATGACCAAAGGAAACTAAATCCGCTTGACCGAATCTTTAGTGGTAGAGAGAGTCTTGGCTCAAGTTTGGTCATATCTGAACTGTTATAAGCATGGATCAAATTTCCTCTTCTCAGATTTGAGTTAAAACATTGCTATCACAAAAACGAAAACCTTGTGGCCACAACTTTGCTTTAGGAGACCCAATAAATATTCCTTTTTACAGGTAGTCTCTTCACCCTCCCTCGATTACTCCACTGGAGCAAAAACCTTATGTGGGAAGTGTTTTTCTATATGCACTTCTAAGGCTTTAACAACCTCCCAAATGTTGCATGGAAAGACTATCAGATATTTGGGAGAAAGGAGGGTGGCAGAAGAAGTTTCTTCTATTGTACATGCTGTGGGCACTGGGACCTTTGTCGTTGCTTTCTGTGATGAAAGCTGCCATTTGTCCTGGCCCATCACCAGCCTCAGAGGCTGACATCCCTTAGCTGATGATAGCATCTGGAACACAGTTCTGATAAGATTGTGCTCATACCTCTTGCACACCCAGACATCTCTGTCTCAATCCAGGCTCCTCTCAAACAGAAAATGCTGCCAAAAACTAATATGAGCCCTTAAATTTCCCCTTTGGTCAGTTCAATCAAGTTCATGCTCTTCACACTGCTCCCATGACTCTCTCAGGAATAAACACAACAAAGTCTGTCTCCTTTCTACAGAAAGCAACTGTTAGGGGATCAGCTGTGCTTTCTTGAGGCAGCACTTCTATGCAGCAGAAATCCAGATAGAAGAGTCAGAGGAATAATCATCTGCAATAACTTGTCCTTCTTCAGATGCTCCCACCTGAACACAGGCAGAATTTCACACTGAAAACCATTATTATTGCTTAGAACTCCTTCCTGCAGTGGGGTAGCCGTTACAATCTCTGCCTGTAGCAGGAAGGGAAGAGAAGAAATGGAAGCATAGAAAAGGGAAATAGCTGGTAGCAAGGACCTGGCTTCTTGGGCCTCTGCTTTGACCATAACAGCTACTCCCTGTTGCCACTGAACAACAGCACGTCAAGTTCTTTATTGCTGCATCCTTGCACTGGGATGAAGGATAACAGTGTTCCCCATAGAAATAGCCTCCCTTGGTGTTTTGCTTTTGTTCTCTACAGCTTCCTGAGAAGGGAGAGTGGAGAGGGAGTTTCTCTCTGTTATTCAGTGATAGGATGCATTGAAATGGTTCAGAGTTGCACCAGGGGTGGTTTAGACCAGAAATGAGCAAGCATTTCTTTGCTGAGAGGATGGTCAAACACTGACTGGAACAAGCTTCCTAGAAAGTTGGTTGCTGCCCCAAGCCAGTCAGTGTTTAAGAGGTATTTGGATGATCTCCTTATTATGCTTTAGCTTTTAGTCAATCCTGATCATGCAATTGGACTTCATGGTCCCCTCCAACTGAATTATTCATTTCTGTGAGGTATGGGCAATGCCCCTAAAAACACTGGCTTCATCAAATGGATGCAGAGCTGCTGCACCATTCTGCTGGTCCTAGATGCTGATCTTTATAGCTGCTCTCTCCTTCAGTTGAATCTGTTCTTTAATTACCCCCTTTCTCCTAAATGTGCATCCCACTCCCTCTGATATGTGCTAGTCCCTTCTATTACTGTTCTTGGCATCTCTTGTGCTCTCTCAAGCCCCTCCTTCAAGGAAAGGTATTGTGCCTAGAATTTTGCTAGGTCATACTCTCTTGTTACTCCCTCATATAATAAGTCTCTCTCAGGGACTAACCACTCAGTGCCTTCCTTTAGTGCTAATACTCAAACTATACCCATTTTCTTTCTTCTTTATAGTCCCTTTTTCTTGAGGTCCAATTAATAAACATATCTTGTTTATAAAGTTAAAATTATTTTTGCAGGAATGCCTAGATATATTTACTATTCTATTTTTTTCAAAAAAGAAAAAAACAAAAGACTAGATTATATTTTCACAATAATATCCCACCTGCATCCATATTTTCCTGATTTATATTTCTGAGGAACAGATTGAGAACCAACAGACCATGTCAACAGCATTTGACCTGTTGCTTCTGAGAAAAACCATTTCACATATCTGAGTATGTACAAAGGTGTTTAATGGTAATAAAAAAAAAAATAAAAATAGCCCTGGGTGACAAAATGAAGCAGTGATCATTTCTCAGACAAGGGCTATCCCTGTGTTCTAGAAATCAATCTAGTATCTGCCAAGGCATCACAATGGCTTTTCTGTATAATGCAGTAGACAAGATGGTTCCAGTTGCCTGCTTAAAGTGCAAACAACTCACGAGACAGCCATTTCCAATGCAGGACCACAGCGCACTAAGTGAGCACAGGACAGCTAATGTCACCCCCTACTGCTTTTTTTAATACTTCTGTCAGCTCAGCAACACAGTGACTGTTGCTAGAAAAAAAAAACCAAACATGCCTGGTGTTTCTGACAGCTTCCTGCAGAGCTATATGGAGAAGAGACAGACAGCCTGAAGGCTCAAAAGGAGATCAGTGCACAGAAAGCATGCCTCACATTTTTATGCCACTCTTCTTCTGCTGGGGAGGGGTTGGAGGGGGAATGAGGAGAGGCAGGGAAATGAGTTATGTTGTATAGACAGGCAGTATACCAACAGCTCTAATAGCATGAGGAAGTCATCTTGTCAGAGAGCATGAATATGACCTCTATCCACTGGCAAAACATCAAGAAAATTCACTGACAGTACTGAGATATGAAAAAAAAAATAAATATATATCTCTCCTGTATATATATATATCTCCTGTATCTGTGTAACAACTATTAAAAAAATGTGATATATGAGTTTAGATACTCCTAGCCTGACCCTTAGATTTCTCTATTGGATGCTAACTCATACCAAATGGGGGAATGATGCCACTGGAAGAAACAGGTACAATGCAAAAGGTCAGAGAATGAGGCCAGGTCTATTCCTCAAGACAAAATGTCTCAGTCCTGTGGGAAATGCCTGTGTGCAGCGCACAACCAATGTCAAGGTTCTGATTTCAACTCACCATTCTGGGGACTATACTGACAGCAAAGGGAAGGTTGATGGCTTTTGAGCAAAAGGGTTAAACTGAGAACACCAGATCAAAATTACCATCCCTGAAAGAGTCACCCTATTTACTCCACAGCTCACATGCTCCCCCAACATTCCTGAAGCTGCCTCGTCACCAAGTTGGGAAGAAACCTGGGAGGACTCAGTCCAGTACAAGAACAAGGGATCAGCACCATTTTGTCTAGATGACACCCAAAGGAAGTATCAAATAGGAATCAGGTCAAGTCCTTATGGCCTTAGAAGGAAGAGTCTCTCCAGTACTTGTGGGAAAGCAAAGAAGAAAGACATGTGAAGGGAGGAAGAAAACATTTTCTGGTATTCAACAAAATGAGATTTAAACATCGATGAACAAAATAGCTATATGAAATGGTAAACTTTTCCATAGTGTATTAACTTTTCCAGAACTAAGAAAGAAATTTAAACCAGGCACTTCCCTGAGCATGAGAATAAGTAGGGAAGCAGGACAGGAATTCTCAGTCTCATCATTTGACATGTCTTAAGCAAATTCAAGCAATACTGTCTCAGAGATGTGACAAAACCTTGGTTGCATGCCCAAATTTTTTTCCTGTTTTCAAAGAGTTCATTTTAAATGGTCTTCCAAAATAAGTCTATATAGGAGTTCATACAGAGGCTGGAAAACTGTAATTTCTCTAAGGAAAGAGATAATGATGATGTTTATTGCAGCCTAAATTCACCTGAACCACAAACTGAAAGGAACATCTTCTACATCCAATTTACCCTCTAAAATGTCACCTTCCCAGTGAAATTTTTCTAGTTCTTCTTTCTTACCTTTTCATTTTCTGTAAACTCCTGTAATATAATTTGTCTCTCCACACACAGTTCCAAGAAGTCCTCTGAATGGAAGCTTTCATGTAGAGCAGGAAAGAACGTTAGCTGGTTACAATCCAATCCCTTCTTATCCATCTCCTTTTCTGCTCCATTTACCAACAGATCTCCTATATCAGTATAAAAGAGATTACTGTTTTAGCGGCAGACAGATGACACTAAAAGAGTTTGCAATTTAGACTTTCACTTTCACCCAATCTTTTCTATCTTGGGAAATATTATTTATCTGGGAAAAAAAAAAAGGCAACATATAAGTAAAATCTGTGACTTAAATAAAGAATTAAAACCAGGTAGCTGTACTCAGTTATAATTCAAATTTAATTCCTATAATTACCAAAGAAAAATAATGGAAGATCATGGCAATAATGAAAACCTGAAAATGGTAGTCTTTAGAGGCCATGCACTAAGCAGAATTATAAGAGAATCCAAGGGGTGACAATCTACTCATATCTTCCACAGGCTGCATCCCAAGTTTTGCAAGTTCATGCAGTGCACACAGTTAAGTAAGGTATCTCTAGTCTTACTGATGCAGACTGTGCAACCATTTGAACACAGAAACTCTGTGTTTTCTTCAGTCTTGTTTGGAGTCTAGAACAATGGACCTCACTATTACTTGTTTGCTAGCACATTAAAAAGTATACAACAATACTGCCTATTTCAACAGTGCACACTAGAAGTTTCACTTGGAGCAGCCATACAGGTGGCTGAAATCTGCAGCCTTAGGATTAATTGGCTGACACGTCTAACTGCGGTTCTTTCTCAGTGTTCCTTCCCCACTGAAAAACTAGTGACTTCTGTACCATACTACACTCCCCTGCCCCTCTTCTATTAATGTCTCATGCAAGAGAAAACCTGGATGCCTTGAAAAATAAAAAATGTTGACATAATGACCACATTTTGAAAATTCTGGATCTAGTTTGAACGCTGAAAATAATTTGACATGCTGATATTCTCAATTTCCTTCCACTCTCCATTAATTTGTCCTATTACTGCTTCTCTGAGCCATCCATTACCTGGCTTTAGATACAATTTCAGAGGTAGAACTGGAGAGTCTACTAAAATCAGGGGGAAATTCTGCACTTTTTTTCCTGAGTTTAAATAGTTGGGAGTTTTCAAGTGCCTAAAAATGCCGCAAGTTCTCAAGTTAGCTTTTCTGCTTTCAGATCTTTCTAGCAGCAAGAGAGAAAAAATGTCTGAAGACAGTTTAAATACCACCTATAACAACTGCATCTTTTCTGAGCTGTTATAGTGACTTTTTAGCCCAGAGTGATGAAAAAAAAGGTTTTTTTCACCAGTCGAATTTCTGACCTGGAACTTCACACACTAACTTCAATTCTCTTTGGCCATTTGTGCCCACCTTCTTGATAATGTAATTTAGGTTACCTGGGTTTACTTCAGCAGGGGGAGTTGTTTCATTTCTCTTTGCTAGGAGAACCTGAAAAGAGACTAGGTATGACTAGAATGGAATATGCAGACAGGTAAATGTAGAAACTTGATGCAGAAAAACCCACAGATTTAGAGCTATGTTGCAAATAAGTGCTTTGAAAATGCAAGTAAACTCATTTGTAAGGACCCAAACAAACAATTAAAAGAAGGAACAAATGCCAACAATTAAGCAAGAGGACTATTTTTTTTTTTTTCAAAAACAACCCTGTATGAAGCCAGGTATAGGATAAAGAACACACCACCCAGTCTACAGAAAAAAAAAAAAAAAAAAGAAGAAAAAAAAGAAGAAAAAAAACCAGAAACAAAAAATGTCCTAGAGATGGGAACCTCTTGATATAGTAAAGTGCTTCAGCTTCTGATTGATAGGATTTGTCATGTAGACATGAGGGAGACAGACAGTAGTAAATATCCTACATATATAGGTCAATACTTAGTTCAAACCACTCTGATCATCCAGCACTTCTACCAGCCTAAGAGTATAATACTTAAGAGGACAGTGTAGCCTTCTAAGTGGAATCTGTTACACACATTGAGAAGTGCTATACCCATGAGATATTGCAATTAGAAAATTACAGTCGATTATACACTCATGTCTCTGGGGAGATCTTATACCAGAGGGAAAATAATTCTTTTGCTGCTAAACACACTGCAGCCCCTCTTACTCTCTCAAACCTAGACATGTTCAGTGGCTTCTTTATACATGGCACAGCATATTGATGAGTAAAGTGATGAAAACAGTGGAAAGAGATGAGTAAAAATTCACCAGCAACTGTTAAAAGAAATTGTGAACCTTCTGCAAAAGCTTTCTACCTCACTCTTTGTCCTCATTGTTGCCATGTTCACATATTGAAACCTCCTCCTCATTCGTGAAGGTCCTTCATAACAATCAAGAATCCATCTTCTCTCTAAGGATCGTGATGCATCTCTCCATGGCCCCCTTCTGTAGAAAAGTTGCTCCTCAAGTATCATCCAGTCTTTGGCTGCTTTGCTGTAACCACACTGCAGCATCTGTGGGACAAAAATACTTTGTGCCACCTTCTGCACATTTTCCTCCTCCCATTCAGCAGCAGCACCACTCCAGTGATTCAGAGGGACCTCCCCAACCTACTGGATGAAAACTCTGTACAGTGAGCACTGCAGACCTAGCAAACACAGGTCCTGAAACTGATCACTGGAAGTGTGCTGTGGGAGACACTACTAGTCAAACTAAGACAAAGTGACAAATACAAATATGCTGTGAACTTCAACCTCCTTCAAAGTGTTTTCTTTCAGTAGATTTATAACTCAAATGCAGTGAGCCACTCTGTTTTTTCCATCCAATGTTTGTATCAACTGGTAACAACCATGCTCACTGAAACCACTGAAAATCTCAGTCAGAAGTGTACTGTGCTCCCTCAAAGCATGGACAGATTTAATTATTTCTACTTAGGATGTATGTGCAGAGAGTTGGGGCAACTGAAATTTCAATGTAAAGGAGATAAAAGGTGAGAATTTCAAAGAGTGAAAAGTTGTCTCGGCCAATACTTAAACAGAAACATACTTGTGAGAATTTATTGTCTATGAGCTGTGAACCTCTTGAAAAGGTTTTGCTGGCTGCTAAGAAAAAAAAGGTAAAGGATCTTTTTTTTTACCTGTACATAGTTTTTATATAAAGAAGCGTACAGTTCCTGCCCAGTTCTTCTGTACTGTTCCATACATGACACAAATCCCTAGAAGAAATATAAAAACATGTTAAACCAAAGCACTGCAGGTGTAAACTCTAAGGAGCAGAAGCAGGCATTAGTTGTTCTGTCTTTTACAAGAATAATTAGGGAATATAGTCTGCAACTGAAAGTTTGACAGCTCTCCAGACAGTATAGTGATGAGACAATCAACTGAGAGCAAGATACACTCTTACACCAGGAAGATAAACATATTCGTCATCTCAATAAGGGTCATTAATGGAAGTACTTAGAAGGAGAAAGCAAATGACAAATAAAATTTAAAGCTTCTCCTTTTGGATATGAATTAGTACTGCAAGTAGCATAAAAGACAGTTATCATTAGAGTCACAAAAATGATTAGAGGGCTGGAGCACCTCTCCTGTGAAGACAGGCTAAGAAAGTTGGGGTTGTTCATCCTGAAGAAGAGGAGGGTCCAGGGGACCTTATAGTGACTTTCCAGTTACCTGAAAGGGGCCTATAAGAAAGAAGGGGAGGGTCTGTTCACAAAGGTTTCTAGGGTCAGGACAAGGGGTAATGGCTATAAGCTATAAAAGGGTAGATTTAGGTTAGACATTAGGAAAAAATTTTTTAATATGAGGGTGATAGATCACTGGAATAGGTTTCCTAGAGAGGTGGTAGAGGCTCCACCCCTGCAGACATTCAAGGCCAGGCTTGACGACACTCTGAGCAGCCTGATCTAGTTAGAGATGTCCCTGCTTATTGTGGGGGGGGTTGGACTAGGTGACCTTTAGAGGTCACTTACTACCCAATACATTCTAAGATTCTATGATCTCTTGTAGAGACCCTGACTGAGGTAAGAATCTGTAACAATACACTTGCTTCCTGATACATAAACAGAAAGCAGAAACAAAGGAATGGTCCATGGCCCCTTTTTGCAGACACAAAAAAAAAAAAAAAGTTTAAAAAAAAAATTTTTGAATTTGAGTTAGGAGTTATAATCCTCTGGCAACAAGGAACTTGAAGCATAAATACCCTATTTAATGGGATTGTGATGCATAGATACCTGAGCAAGCTCTGGAATTGGAAACTTGTAGATCTCTACTAGTGCAAGGCAACACTCATAACTGCCTCTGCTCCACTGTGCAGCACAGACGTGCCCTAAACCCCAGAGTTTCTGGAAATGTATGTTTCCCAAAGCAGTCTGGCCAGTTTTCCTTTCCTTTAAGATGAAGTAGATTCAGAGAACAGGGAACCTGCATTATCAGTCATACATTTCATCTGCCATTTTATTGGAATGAACTTCTCAAGCTAAGGGTTTCTGTGAAAGTATAAGACTGACAAACTGCTCACTATAAGTTGCATTACCCATTCTGCAAATTGTTGTGTCATCTTTAAGAAGCCATGCTGTTGTCCTAAACCACAAAACAAAGACCATAATACTAACTTCAGAGTTACACCAGCTTATGTAATGAACAATGGTCCAGTGTGGTAAGATCCTTAAACTCAGGGAGTGGGGAAATGAAATTAATTCTCTTCTTACATACTCCACTAAACCTCACAAGTACTGGGTTCAGAAGGTTCAGATAGCTAAGACCTATATAGAACACAAACTAGAGAATTTCAAAGGCATTTCCTATCTGAGCATCCTTTTTGGAAAGGATGAACATAAACAGTACTAAACCCAATGGAAAAACTCAGATGCCAAACTAGCATCATGCAAATAACAACAAAATACAAACTAGGATATTGACTATCATCCTAATTCCTCAGATTCAATCTCTTACATTTCAACCGACAAGCTTACAGCTTTGAAAGTCCTAGGTTTGCTCCTTTCTTTCTCCTAACCATCTATGAAATTCAGGGTCCCAAAGATACTTTATTTGTTCTCATTCCTTGTTTTTAACTGCTCAGAGAGACAAAGCATACTGAAAGTCTGTGTTTATAGCTGAAGTGCTGAATGACTGCTGAATAAGTTACTGGATAATTTTATTTTATTACAAGAGGGCAACTGAAGAACCAGCATAAGACTCTGCTTTAACAAGCTGCACAACACTTATGGGACTGTTCTAGAGTCCTGTAACTCAGACTTTTCTGTACAAACACAATGATAGTTGCTTCATCTATTTCTTTCTTTGCTCAATATTTGTGTGACTGTTGACAAGTAGTTCCTGGGAGGAATTCAGTGTCACACCTTTCTATCAGTCATGAGTTAAAATTCTCCTGTTTGACAGTGTATTTCCTGGAAAAGATTCTAGCTGTCCTAGTACAACTATATGGTGTCATGTCTGGTCTTCTGGGTATATCTTTAAAATATTCAAAACCAGAAGCTCTCTGAAAAAGGAACATTTTTTTTTACCCTAACTCCACTGGGACCTGACTCAGGATTATGCTCCTAATCACTACTGAAAGAAACATAATCCCAAAAGTCACAGTATCCAAATAAACTATAAGTATTTATTCCATGTGACAGACAAATATGTAAGAAGGATGCAGGCTTACTTGACTATAATTGTGAAGTCAAAATAAGATTGCTTGTGCTTCCCAGGAATTAAAAAAAGGCGCACCAAAGCCATGAAAAAATCAGAGTGGCTGACCATCAAACTGCATTACAGAGAGTAGCAGTAGTATCTGTTCCTTTGATAAATTCCTGAGGACAGAGAAGGCAGAAACTATTTGGAGATTGTGCAGAAGAGGCTGGAGCGTCCCCTGGGCCATTAAATGCCTCTCATGCCCACCCAAGCTTCCCTGACAAAGGTGAGATTGCTCTGAGTCACAGCATGAGGCTAAACTGCTCTGAAAGTCCCAGTCTCTCACTACCTAAAGCCGTGGATCAGATGGGTAACTTTTAAATGCATGGACTCTGTGCCACACTGGCAGCGATTCCTCACAGCAAAACATCTAGCTGCTGCTTGCACTGTGCTATAATTAAGTTAACACACAAGGTCTATGTGGTGTGCCGATTACTGCTGGCTGCCAGCCAGGTCTGTACCCCCGCCATGAAGTCACATTTATTGGTGTTTCCCTGCAGGAAGCTCCTGTTTTACACTGATGAAAGTCATTACATTTTTGTTTGTTTAAAGCATCATTAAACCTGTAATCACAGTTGTGGCCTCACACAACTATTCCATAATTCATATAAACCTCCCATAAAGGTTGACCTAGAAAGCAACAGCATATCTGTGCTGTTGAGCTATGCTCAGTACAGGAGTAGAACTGAGGTCCCTGCTCTGTGTGGACATAGGGCAAAAGCCATTCAAATTGACAACAAATTCCTCAAGTATTAACAATCATTTCAGATACCCACAGGCTATTCAGGCTGAGTCAGTGTTCTACTGGCAGCTGTTTGAAAGTTGTTTATAGTCTGTATTTCACTCATGGTCACCCATCAGACCCCTAAGGTCAAAGCTCACATTGCAAAGATTCTCGCCAACTTCACTGACCCAGCTCCAGCTCCTAGCCTTTGAAATGTATGAACAGTCCTAAGAAGGAAAAAATCTGCTAGCCAAAGCTGGTGAGCTGAAGACTAACCACCATGGCTTCCAACATGGCTATAGCTAGCCATTTTAAATCAGATTAAAGTGTCCCTGATGATCAACCCCACAGGAAAACCATCTGGTTGTAAAATGAACAGTTAACAAAACAGGAGATCATTGTGATTAGAAGAAAAACCCACAAACCAAAACAAAACAACAAACAAAAAAAAAACCTGAAAAAGTTATCCAGTAAACGTGGAGTATACAGACCACTTAAGTGTTCAGTCATAATAATGACACTGTAATGCTTAATGAACAACTATTGCACACAAGTTTCTAACAAATAAACTATTTCTGTTAAAAACGGTAGGTGGTTATCCTTTGAAATGGCAACATGTTATGCAGTAGAATAAATAAAACTGTGCAACAGTATAATATTTGTCTTGAATACAAACAATATGACAGCTTTGATAATTGTTAATATTGTGTAACATAATAAATGGTTTGAGTTTCATATTCAGAAAAGCAAGTGTACATGTAAGAAATGCAACCTGTATTTTAGGGAATAGCAGACTAAAAGGCCATATTGATCCATCCTGGCCTAAAAATCAGAGTACAATACC
This sequence comes from Corythornis vintsioides, assembly GCA_025447755.1. Classification (NCBI taxonomy): domain Eukaryota; kingdom Metazoa; phylum Chordata; class Aves; order Coraciiformes; family Alcedinidae; genus Corythornis; species Corythornis vintsioides. The sequence continues at coordinate 6,415 of JAOEGS010023509.1, read as the reverse complement.
ACACTTTAAGTCTTTTTTTATAGAGATTTCTCTACTTAGCAGCCTTAGTCAATCATATTTGAAGTAGAATAAGATCATTTTGCTGCCCCAGTTTCCCCAGTTAATATTTAGAGCTTGAAAAGGTGATGGAATTTACAAGTTATTCCCCTATTAAAAACAAACAAACAAACAAACCATAGAAGAAAAAAATATTGCTGCACAGAGACCTCATGCAAATAGGAAACAAAGTGATTAGCATTGGGGAAAGGTAAAACCAGCCAGGAGAAAAATCCTGGCAAACAGAAAATCAGCATGCCAAAACCCACAGAGAGTAGATTTTCTTTAATTTCTTTTGACTAAAGAAATAGGAAGACTGTTTGTAATAAGAAACAGTTGGGGGGCAGGGGGTAGGAGAAGAAAAAAGGAAACCAGTTTGAGGTGTGAATTCTAAGTTAATAATTCTCTACTGAGTTCTAGAATGTTTTAGGGTCAGTTTTTAAACTTATTTATATATATCTCATGTAACACTCATGCACCCCATAAACATTCAGGTTTGCCATATTAAACACATATTGCATGACATAGACACCACATATGCCACAGTTCTTTCCTAAAGAAACATGATGTCATTGGAGCTTTGCACTTTGAGGTTTTCTTTGGGGAATTCAAGGCTATGTGTTTTATTACACGACAGACATTCTCACAATGTGCCAAAACTCTTAATAAAAATAAATTTCAGGTCAAAATAATTTTGGACTTGGAAGAGTGAAAAGGAAAGACCAAATATCAAGATCCCTCACTGTGCAAAGTGAATAGTCCTATGGATTGTAGTGATAATACAACTTCTTTAAAAGCATGTGTTTTAGTCATCTATTGGTGAGGACTAGAGCTAGTGATATTAGTCTACTACTTTAGCTCTTCTGAGTAAAATAATGATAAATATATAAGCACACACAGTCAGAGCATTTATATAGCATTACAGCTATAACAAAAATATCTATTCTTGCACTGTACTTTTCACCACTACATCTCAGAGGTCGTTATGAAAGAGGTCAAAGTCTGTATCTTACAGATGAGGAAAATAAGATGAGTTTTTGGAACATCCTGCCACTAAGACCTGGTTGTGGGGCAAGTGGGAGTGGTGATGGGGCAAACCCAACCTGAATTAATTTTAAATAGCTTTAGCTAAAGAGGATGCATATGGTGACTACATTCAATAGTGGGAGGAGGAAACAATTTCATGAACCCATTTGGAAATCCCTTGTACTCTTATGTTCCCAGATTGTATTCTAATATAGCTGATTTACCAGATACTATATCTTCTATCACTTGAGGAGTCCACATATAACTCTAATCTTGGGATTTCACAGTTCTGCATGGAAGGTTTTTTCATCTAATTACAGCTATTCAAGCAATCACTAGGTTTTTAGAAACTATTCCACTAGAATAATAAAGCAGAACATCAGGTAAGGAGATCTAAGGGACACAATAAACTGCCTGTAAACAACATATGTAACAGTGGAAAAGAGTTTGTACATGACAAACAGATCTGATGGCCCTGATTCAAGAAATCACTGTGTTTTGGGATGTGTTTAGGCATATACTTCAGAACGTCTATATACAGGCTATCCGCTACTGAAGAGAGGAAGAATGGCCTTTAATGCAGGCATTTAAGATATGAACATGCCGATAATATATATGCAGCACTTGGACCATAAAAGTGGCAATTAAACTGCTTATAACTTCTGTGTGATAACTGAAAAAGAAGAAAACAGGAAATCAGCATCACTAGAATAAGAAAAATGACATGATACTAATGTGACACACTCTTGCCATCTAGAATCAAACAGGAAATCTCTATTTTTTATTAAATAGAACATTAAGGAAATTCCATTTTATAAAGAGAAAATTACTCCATTTTTGTCTAAGTATGTATTTTCCAGAAGCTCAACATTAAATGTCAGCCAACCCTGGTAGAGCATTGGTCCTCTCAGAAGCCCCATAGCCAAGCTCTATCCTCTGGACTGCATGTCTTAATGGTAGTATGGATCTCCTGTCACTGATGATGTGACTTAGGAAAAAGACACTCTTACAAAAGCAATTGATTTTTTGCAGTCAACATCTAAAGTCAATAATCTTGACAACAGAGAACTCCTGAACCACTATGATTTACACAGCTACAGAGCCAAACTGTTGGCAGTTAAACTGTAAGCCTAAACACATTTGAGGTGTGAAAACCATCTTACTGAACTCACTTCAGTTCTCATGCTCCTTGTTTTTCCAGACATCTAACCAGAATTTCCCCTCCTGACATGCACAATTAAACCCCAGTATTTCTGGTCCTTTCCTGCTAAACCACAGAGAATAAATTGATCCCTTCTTCATCAGCCTCACATGCAGAGGAGAGGATTATAGATAGTATGGCAGTTTGACAAAGAATTCAAGTATTACAGTAAATTACTAGAGCTGGGTGAAGTCTCCAGTCCACCAGCTCGATTGTATTCAGATACAGGGACGAAGTGTATGACGTCTCCAAGTCTACTATGACTACTAAATCTAACACAGTGAATGAGAGACTAGGTACACTGCTACTCTGTGCACTCTATACGTCACCCATCTTGTTATTAGACTACTTTTCAAATAACTGACTATGCACTAGGAAGCAAGCAGGTTCATCTCATAAGGGGGAAAAAATGTTTCATTAGTCACCAGGTAACAAGAATTAATATAAGGCAGATAAAGTTTTCTATAGCAGATCGAAGAGTAGTTTATTCTAGTCCTTTTGCATACACTCTCCACACCAAGGGTTGTTTGCAGGCTCTTTTGAATCACAGAATTGTTATTGCCATGTGGATTATTGTTGCTTTGCCAAAATTCATTTAACTTTTCAACAGACTGTAGTTCCAGCAGTTAAGTGTTGCATGGAAGCTTCGTGTCTCAACCCACTAGGAGGCTAATGCACAATGCCAACTGCTCCTAAGGATCGTGGATGGATTCCTGGCATCGCCAGTTGGTTGGGGAATAGCAAACTTAATGAGAAAAACCTCCATATTTCAGTGCATCATAAATGTGCCAACATACAGGGGTGGGTTTCAAGAGGATAAACACAAAGCATGGTGTACATGTGATAAGACTTCCACACTGTATTTATCAGCTAAACCCAGGGAGCACAGAAACAGCTCTACTTCTATAGCAACTATGTATATATATGTAGGTATGTGTGTGAACACATATACTCCTTTATAGATGATACTACTGAAAAGATGAATTCCTGAGAAAACAGGTAACTTGTTGTCTAGTAGCAAAAAAGCACAATGGGAGGAGAGACATGTTTGCTCTTTAGTCCTGTCTCTGAGAATGACTTCTGTAATTTTGGGATAATTCACTCAATCTCCTAAGGACTAAGCCTCTTCTGTTACAGCAGAGGTATCAGCTTTTACCTCTACTGAAAGGTGAACATCAGACTTTGGCTTTATGGAGAAAAGCAATGGGGTTTCTTGATTCCACTTGTTCTTCCCTTCCTATTTATATTTAAAATAGTGGTTTTCTATGAAGTTCCACAGGTGGATGTAATATAGGACTTCATTATATAGAATCTCAATGCATGTATCTGAAAGCCTCATGCTTGGCATTTTCTGATTACATCTCAGTCACAGATTTTATTTAAGAAAAATGTGCACTTCTAATTCTTTAGCTGACAAAATAATTCTGCAAACGTTAGCACATGCTTGGAGCTCAGAGCACAGATACAAAGAAACACATCTTCCCTGACCCTTAAAACTACCAGTTTCCCTAAAATGGCATTCATTTAAAGGTTACAAGATTACATCTTAAGTTTTTTAGTGCCTGAAAAACAATCCTGGATGCTACAGGCTACTCTGCAGCAGGAAGCATTAATGGATCACAGACAGAAACAGACAAGCTTTGACTTCAATTTGTCTATCAATTATGAGTACAGCAAGAAAAGAATGGTCACAGACTTCAGAACAAGTTAGCAACCTATACCCTCATTTAGAAGAAACATTGAAGTTCATCTTGCAGAGATTTTTAGGACCTGAAGTGACTTCCCAGTCTCTACTTGCCTATATGACTATCCAGTTAATGCTCAGCAATTTTCAGTCCCTGCTATTTGATATTGTTTTTACTGCTCTCTGCATGAGATGAGACACCATATATAAACCGATAACTTGTTGATAAGCAAACTTAGTCATAATTCTTCTCCTTATAGAGATTTCTAAAAATAAATATAACTGAAAAAATTCCATTCTTTGTCTTTACAAATAGAGCAAATATAGAACTAAAAAACAATTAATAACGAAAAAATTGCTTTATTGTGGAAAACTGTGGATGATAATGTTGATTCCACTCAAAGCTTCAAAACAAAAATGTTTTATCAGTTTAAATTGCCATTTCAGGCTTCTGACCCAAATACATATAAAGCAACTTAATTTATTTCCGAAATTTTAGAAATAAAATGTTGCATCAAAATCTGGAAGAAAACAGACATACTTAAAGCGAAGAAATATGAAAAATTATAGCCTTTTATATATTCTGCAGAGAAATGCAATTGTTTTGGGGTTTTTTTAACCTTTTTTGAAACTCTGCCTTCATCCATAATAACAACATTCATTTCATTTAGCATAATCTCTGAGATATGAAAATAAAACTCTGCAACCAGCAGTTCTTGAAAGAGGAGATTTCAGTGCAGCTTTAAACTTTAAAATCCATTCACTGTAATCCTATATCCAAGCTTAAACCTGAACCAGAAATAATCTCTAGTTTGAAAGGCAAAAAGATACTTTGTAAAAAATATTCAAGAAACATGAAAACATGTTTTTATACCATGTGTAATTAAAAGCAGGGACTTCACTGCCACAGGACAGCACTGAGTTTGAAAACATAGAAAAACATCTGAATAGTTACCCACAAATGTTTTGCAAGGGATACTGGTTTTTTCATTTCAGGTTTTAAAATGAAACAGATATAAATCAAGAAAGGAACAATTTTGCTAGGATAGTTTTTCTACTGTGCATTGTTCTGTCACACACGCTCTCCTGTAGCAATTCCCTGGAATTTTAGGGGACAGACTGTGGTGTGAGTGCTCTGTTGATTTGAGTCAGCCTGACAATTTATATTAAATACATATACAAAACAATATATAATTAAATAAATATCTTTCTATTAATAAAACCTTTATATTCCAAATTCTCTGTTAAACAATTACCTTCAATGAATATGGAAATGATACACATAATTCCAGAAAGTTCAGTAATTTGCATTACATAAAATGAGATAGCTCTTCATTTTATATTTCCATTCAGCTTTCTAACTTATTGACCTGTTGAATTATTTATTTATGATCTTGTAAACAATCGGAAAATTATAAATGAGCAATGTGTAAAATACCCACTTAAGAGGACAGAAAAATGTCTTTGTTCAAAGTAAGATAAACTTTTTCCAGCTTGCTGCTGCATACTGTAATTTAGCTTTGAGCCAGTTATTAAACAAGACAATAATATTATAATGGAAATTGTTTAATATACATCATTAATAGTAAAGTGCCTTCTTTCATTGAAGTAAAAAAAAATGTGTGCTATGAGCAGTTTTGAAATGAATATTTGATTTCAAACTTCCCTTGTGCATTTAATGACATGCTAATTTACATTTTAATTACTTCCCAAGAAATCAAAGCATTTGTTGACAGAAGAACATAATGTCAACTTCACGGTGCACTGTTGGTGGATAGTTAATGAACTTAATTAGATAATTAGTGATGTTAATTATCCTTCTATTTTGAAGATAAAGATGTAATAGAAATTATGCACTTTTCAAAGAAATATTATATGTTTTCTTGTTTTATGTTTTAACTTAAAAAGACTGTAAAAGACAAAGTGAGTGACTGGTAAGAAAAATATTTAAGTAGTAATTGGGTTTATGTTGCAAATATTTCTATTTTCTTCATTTAATCTACTGTGAACTGCTAAATTAAGCTCATTCCTCCTACATTCCAAGTTAGCAAACTCTTTTTGGTCAACCTCACTCTCATTTCTTTGCACACCTCCTCACCTTATACAACCCCTCTGATGCAGTGGTACTACTATTTGAAAACCCAGGCTGGTAAGCATCAGCGTTTATTTTACAATCAGATATTGAAAAAATGCTATAAAAAGACAGGAAAGAAGTGGCTAGTATTTGAAGGCACTGGTTCATTAGTTTGCTCTGGATTCAGCTGCTAATGTTGCCATTCACATATTTGGCAATAACATTTCCTGTACGTCTAAAAGTCCTAAAGACTAGTTATCACCTAGCATTTTCTGGTTTGCAAGCTACACCATCAATGCTTTTTTGCCATCATCTCTGCAGTGACCTTGCATACACTAATGGAAGCAGAGGTGTCTATTAACCTCTTCCTTCTGAAGACTGGAATTAATTAAAA
>JAOEGS010023508.1:0-31598 GCA_025447755.1 Corythornis vintsioides | reverse complement strand
GAATTATTTTTTAAAATATATATTGGTTTAGAATTATTTTATTTATATATATATATATTGTTTTAAAATAATGTCGGGGGGGTAGGAGAAAACCTCATTTTAAAACTCAAAATAAAATGTTTTCATGCACTAAAAAAGCATTGGCATTAGGAGCAGTGCCAGGGGCCACCAGCACCAGTGGGATGTGTGAGTCCTGGCCCTAGAGCATCACCCTTGGAGGAGGAGGAGCCACCATGGCCACCACCCTTCATCACTGCTGGGTGAGCCTGCTGGATGGAGCAGGGGGTGGCACCAGGTGACCTCCAGAGATGCTGGAGGACCTTCCTGGGATGCTGTGAGGTCACTGTCAGCATTTTCTGCTGGGATTTCTGACACCCGTGGTCGTTGGAGCTGCCCTAAAATCTCAGTGCTGGAGAATAGACCCAAGCCCGAGTGAGAGACCAGTCAGGGACTGGCCAGGCTTGCCCGTGCCCATGGCACAGCTGCTGTTCTGTGCCCATCTGCTTCCTTTTTGTAAGGGAGGAGTTAAGGATCCCCTTTGGAAAGGTGTTTGAGGATAACTAGGTGACATCACAGCATTATCCCATTGCTTCAGAAGCCTGGCAGAGAATCCCCTGCTCTAGAGGCAGTGGCTGAGGTGTAGGCTGGGGAAAAATGGTCTATTTTTCAGTGAGATAGCTTGTCTAATGTGTGACAATAACTGTGGTAAACAGAAAATGGAATACATCCCTTCAGTGAAAGCAGACAGCAGAAAAGCAGTTGCTCTGTTTTGGTTGGTTTCAGCTCTGTGTCGGTTTTTGTGTGTTGAGCTAAACAAGCACTGGCTATTCTGTTACCTTCTCTGCAAAAACACAAACTTTGGGTGTTTGGTGAAAACAACCAAGGGAAATTGTCCACCCTGTGAGGTCGGTAATAGTTTACCCAGGGTATGTGGGCTAACCTGGCCCTTGGATATCAGGAAGATCATTTAAATGCAGGAATTATCACATAGTGTGGATTCAAACTGTGCGCTCGAGTGGCTGAGTCAGCTCCAGCTCTGCCTCTGCATTGTTTAAATGCCACAGGATATTTTTTCCCCCCCCTAAATTTGGATGCCTGGGAGCCTGTGAAAGTGTCTACAGCAAAAATAATCCTTGTGTTCCTAAAGCAGGAATCAGGTTTGCCACAGAAATTAGATTTTGTAAAGCATTAATTGTAAAACTTTTTTTTTTTAACTTGGAAAAAGATGCCCAAGTAAAATGAATTTTTGAAATCAGATGTTCTGAGATCTGAGTCATCTGAGGGCTCCTGCACACGCAAACCAAGGTGCCTTCCCACATCCTATTTTATCCCTTTGGAGCTGATGTTCACTACAGACACTGCAGCTTTTCAGTGGATTTTTTTTTGCCCTTGTAAAGGCGGCTGCTTTGTGCTGGAGTTGGATGTTCCAGTGAAGTGCTAAAGCAGCTGAAAAGTCCTGAACTCTCACATTTCCATGCTTCTTAGAAATTCTGAGAACAAGCTGGAGAGAAGTTCAGGTTTTTTCACTGATAATGCCTGAGTTTCTAGCTCTGGTGACTCATGACCCACCAATATTTTGGTGTTTAACTTCTGCTGAAGAAGTACTTTTAAAAAATGAAAAGTGGAACTTAAAAGCGACACTGCTTTTGCTAAGAAGCCTTGGAAATACACAAATACATTATTATTATTATTATTATTATTATTATTATTATTATTATAAATTAACTTGGCCAGCACCTTATTTCCACCACCTCAGAGATGTAATTGTCAATTGTTTACCTCTCTCTGCTGCTTTACTGTTCAAAAAAAATGATTTTATTTTTATTTATTTTTTTTTTGGTCTGGGATTCTCCTCTGTGTAAACTTAACCCGTGGGTGTAGAATAAGCACAAGGTGGGGATGGGCTCCGAGCTCAGGGGCTGGCAGGTGGTTCTAGGGAGCTCAAAAAGCAGTAACCCTTGGCAAAAAAAAAAATAAATATATAAACAGTGTTCACATTCCTGAGATCTGATTTGCCATTTTTCTCCTCTCTGCTCCATGTGGCTGCCAGTGGGCTGAGCTCCCAGAGAGGAATGGGAGGGAAAATGGCAAATGTGCTGGGAACGGGGTACTAAAAACCCAAACAGCCAAATCCACGTGTGTTTCTCAGTGGGAATATAAATGGCATTGTGAACTCTTATCAGTTGTTCAGACAGAGGGCTCGGGCTTTGCACTGCAGTTTCAGGAAGAAATGAGGAATTAAAGCATGGCAGAGCAGCGTTTGCACTGCTGTTTTCAGAGCCTGTGTGCAGCACACAGCAGCCCGGGTTTCTGTTCCACGCCATCAGGAGCTCTGTGTGGTCAAAACCAGCAAAATTCAGAACTGGTTCTCGGGGAGGATTCAGAGAGGCACAAAATCAGGACAGCTCACGGTCAGTCGCTCGTCCCGAGTCTTCAGATGTGCTGCTGCCTTCCCGCCGTGACCCCAGCCTCTGTTGCTCTGTTTTCCTGAGTACAGAAGCCTCGTTGCCAAGGCTCGCTCTAGAGTTTGTTGGAAGAGACAAATGACATTCAAGGCTGAGCGATCACATCTGGTTTTCTGAGCCTGGAGGAGCTCTGGCGTCTCCGCCGCGGCTGCCGCAGCCTCGCTCGCCACGCTGGGCACCCTTTGGGAGATGCTGCCTGGAGCAGCTCCCGTGCCAGAGCCACGTCTGGTGGCTGGGAATGGGATGTCATCTCGTGGAGAAGGGTCTGCTGCCTCCATCCAGCTCAGTTGGAATCAAAAAACCCTGCTGAGGGGCATTGTTTTGGGTTGGCTTGGTGAATGATGGGCACGTTTTTAATCCTCCCTCGTTTTTCTGGTGCTGCCCTCTGTGCCACGTTGGTTTTCCCCATGGGTTGGTGATGGGTGTGTGGGGCTGGGCTTGGTGGAGAGCTGAGCAGCTGCTGTCCCCGTTGTGCTCACCCTGAAACCAGCTCCTGGCACTGACCATCCAGTCAGGGCCTGGTTTCGAAGGGGGCAGCAGTGCCCTGTGCTGGAGCACAGGCTTGGGCTAGAGAAGCCTCTGGGGAGTGGCAATTAAAAGTCTTCCTGTGCATCCCGTGTCTTTGCCCTGCTCTGTGGTGTTTTCAGAGGGAACAGAGCAGTGCCAGGGCAGCACTGCCAGCAGCCACAGGTCAGCTCTGCTGTCGGGGGGCACAGGGTCCTGGACAACGATGCATTTCAGTTTCAATTTCTTGATTTCATCCCCTGATTGCTCTCTGTGTGTTTCCTCCCACCAGCCTGGTGTTATGCTGCTCAGGAAGGGTGATCTTTGTAGCCTGAGGATGGGAAGCCACCTCACCGAGCCTGTGTCCTGCTGGCTGGCAGCCCTGATGGTGATGGACTGGATGGGTGCAGGTGAATCTGCCCTCGAGCAGCACCAGGGCACTTCCTGCCCCCTGCCTGTGCTGGCCCTGGGTGATGCCCGGGGGATCCAGGCTCTTAGTTTCTCTGTTTGGGGCTGCACAATGGCACTAAAATGAGTGTATAAAATGACAAAATAGACCCTTTTATTCTGATCCAGAGATCTCTCTTTTCCCCTCATTTGTGTGGTGCCACTGGCAGGATTACTGCTATTGAAGTGAGATTTAAGTAAGTGCTGAACTGTCGGGTTCTGAGACACAGGATTATGCAAATAAGAAAAGCTTCTTGGGATTTACGTTTGAATTTATTGAAATACTTATGACTTATCCCCTTCATTAGGGAACATCTGATTATTTAACTGATACAGAACACCCTGTTGAGATAGTTGGAAGCAACTCCAGCATTTTGATCAAACAGAGGAAAATATTATCATCTGAAGAAGCGGATTTAGAAAGAAGAAAACCAGGTACTTCACCTGCAGGGTGCTGGAGCACTTCACACCAGCTGAGGGATGCAGCAGCTTCAGCAGCTCCTGCTGTGTTAGCAGCAGTGATGCAGGAGGCCTCAAAGGACCACTGCTCTGGGGACTCCCCAGAAGTTCACCTGAGAGGTGGTGGCCCTACTTCAGCATGAGTAGAGGCATTCCTGGGTGGAGCAGAGCCCTCAGTGTGATAAAATCTGTTTCCTCAGATTACATTTTTGTGTCTCCCAGTCACTGTGTAAACTTCCCAGTAGTTGGAAGTGCTAAATAAACTCAGCAGCCTTTTGCATCCCAGCGCTCTTGGGCTGCCAGCAATCTGTCCTGGAGACTCTGAAAGTCTCTTGCTTGTCTGAGATGGGATGCTGGGAGCACCAGTGCTGCTGTGGTGGGAAAATGCTGATGCTTGAGAGCTCTGCTCCAAGGCTGCTGAAGAGCAGGAGGGTTTGAAGGGGCCGGCTGGGGTAGTGGGTTTGGATCGAGCTCGTGGCTCAAAAAAGCACTTTGAGTCCTGTCGAGTTCCTGGAAAGACTCTCTTCAGCTCCAGATTCCTCTGGACCATTCCTAACTTGGCAAAACAGAGTTAGCAAGAAAGGGAGAGAGGACTGTTTGAGGAGCAGAGCAGTTTACTCTTTGTTAGCATGATTTCCCCGAGTTTGAACCTTGCAGTTTTCAGTCTGAAATTCAAACATAAATAGTTGTGAGATGGAGATTTAACTTTGGAAAGGAGGAATGGCAGAGTAGGGAAGTTGTGTGCACACAGTCCATAACCCCTGGCAGTATTAATGCAATTTCCAGCTTCTCCAGTGGTGTTTTCCCTCTCCCTGCCCTTTCCCTAGATATTCACATCCTTTGAAAAACACCCTCAGTCTCAAAAGCTGGGCTGGGCTGTTATTAGCTAAAGATTGCAGGACAGCAGGAGAGTGGATTGTAACAAAAGTGACTAGTCTGTGCCTTATTGCTGGAAAGTGAGGAGTGGTGGTGTGAAGAAGCAGAGTTTGTGGTGGATTTGCTGCTGAGCTCTGTGCAGCAGCACACGTTTTACCTTCATTTGTTGATGCAGGAACAAGAGTACACACGTTGAAGTCTTCTGAAAACAACGGGCAGAATGAAATGTTTCCCAGCACCTTGGGACTCACTATGAACTGACTTTGATGAAGCAAATGCTTGGGAGGAAAGGAAAATTGTAGATGTGGTCCTGCTGTTGGAGCAGAATTCAGCTGTCAGTGTGCAGCAGTGTGGAGCTGGAGACAGGGCAAGCTGCTGTTGCCTCTCCTGTCACTTCCCATTCCCAACAGTGGAACTGGGGTTGAGAGCCAGCTTTTGATGGTAAATTGTGCCTGGAATTCAGCTTTCTAGTGGTAGGATGTGTTCAAAGGGTGATTTGATTTCTATGCTCTCACCTCTGCGCCAGTATTTGTGCTGAGGAGAGATAAACCTGCAAGGGAGCTTACTGAACTCCTCAGGCAGAGTAAACCTAAAGGCCTATAAAAATGGGATTATGTTGGGGAGGAATTCACTTTTCTACATGCAATTGTTAAAGAAGCCTAACGGCAACAGATGGACTCCAGTAGGTGTTAAATACAAGGAAATCAACTCAGTAACCAAGGACCATTTTCACACGGAGAAGATGCTGTTCCTGGAGACCTGGAGGGAAGCAGGATGGGGGAGAGCAGGAGGGCAGTGCAGCCAGAGTGACCCAGCAGCCTGGATGTGGGGATCTGTCAGCTGGTGTGGAAGGAATAACCCCTCTGTGGTTAGGACTTGGCCCTGATGTGGCCACCAGCACCACCCCTGCTTCCCTCACAGCCACGATGGCCTCGTGCTCAGGAGCACTCAGCCCAGGTAAATGGATTTTAAACACTGAAATGGCAGCCCAGGGAGATGCTGCACAGTGAACTGGCTGTTTGCTGACACAGAGAGGCTTTATCTGAGGCACTGAGGGCAGAGCTGAAGGGAGGCAAGTACAGACACGTGTAATCATTTTGCTTTTCTCAAACCAGCTTTTTCTAGTGACTCAAGGGGACCAGGTGCTGTCACAAACTGGGGAATGAGACCAGCCTGTGTAATTTTTCGGGTTTATTTTGTCTAGGTACAGAGGTGTGAAGGGGAGAAGGGCACAGTGATTCTGTGGAACACATGCACCATGGCTGACTTCTGTCTGTGGGGCAACTGCTTGTAGAGTAAATGAGCTGTCAGAGGCTGGAACACCACCAGAAGGAGGCAGAAATGCCAGCTGTTGGCAGCTGTGTTCTGGTTATTAGATCAGGTATCCCTGTGTTTAAAGCTTTTCCTGGAACATCACTTTCCTAAAGCCTGGAAGGTGCCCAAAACCAGCTCAAGTTGTACACAAAGCCCTGCTTGTAGCTCTGCCTTCTGCTGATCTCCTGGTGACTCCTGTTCACCAACAACTGCCTTTTCCTACAGCCAAAGCCTGGGTTGTGTGTGGTGTTGCTCATTTTACTTCCTAAGAGAAGTTTTGAGTTGTGCAGATAAATTAATTCAAATGCTGATTTCAAAAAAAAAGAAAAAAAAATATTTGGGAATTGTTTCTCATTTGGGTTTAAAACTTCCTTGAAGTGCTAGTAATTGGGTTTGGAGGGGTTTTTTAATTATCCACTACAGGTGCAGTGGCTTTATGTGGAAGTAAGCAGCTCTTCCTAAGGAGAGGTGGCAGTTGTGCTGCTTAAGGGTCACAATGCCAGAATTATTTCTGGCTGCTTTTTTGTGTCATGTCTCCTGTTTGAACTGTGGGTGACTTGATTTTATACTTAATAGAAAAAAAAAAAGGGGGGAAGCAATAGAAAGAAAACTGAGCATGTACCCAAATGAGCATGTACCATATGTCAAGATATATCCAGATATATCAAGAAGCAGAAAAAAAAAAAGGCATGAGGTGGAAAGAGGTGTCATCTTGGCTCAGGTACCTGCTGTTATTCAGAGGGGGGAGAAAAAGATCCTGCAAGTGGTTTGTGTTTGATTTCTGTGTACCCTCTTCTCCCGTGTTAACTGCACTGGCTGGAAAAAAAAGATGAGCTTGGCATTAATCTGATTGCACAGGGCAGCTTTTAGAGATTAAACTCCATGATGTCAGCTGTGCTGTCAAAATGACTTTCTTGGGTTTACACTCTTCTCTGCTGCTGATTCCAGAGGGGCTCTGGAGCTGGAACATCCCTTTCCCATCTGACTTTGTTCTGTCTCTATGTTCTGATCAGTGTTGGCTGTGGCAGGTTCCTTGGTTGGTACCTGGGGACTGGCACTGCTTGTAGGACATTGCTGGCTGGTTTATAGTACTCTGTGGTGGTTCCAGGCTGTTTGTATGTTAAAAAGGAGCCTTCAGCAACAGGAAAAACCTTCTGTGAAGTCAGAAAATCTGCTATGTCCTTAAACAAATCAAAAATAGCAGTTGCTAAAAATACACCCCCGTTTAGTTTTTGAAATGTGGAAAGCACTGCTGGGTTTTATTGTTTTCTGGAGGACAGCAAGAGGTCAGTTGTCCAGCACCATCCATTGCTGCTTTACTCCTTTCTCTCTCTGTTCTTTTTAAGTGACAAGTAGTTAAATGTTATTAAGTGACCACTTAAGTTCTGTTTGGATCATCTGACAGCTGACTCAGTTCAGCGTCTGCTCCTTATCTTTGAAACTGCCTTAGCCCTGGGGAGCTGAGGAGGGCAGGGATTGCCCCTGGCACTGCTGTGTCACCTTTGCTGCCCTGGTGCTGGAAGGGCTCCAGGAAAGCTGGAGAGGGACTTTCTTACAAGGGCAGTAGTGATAGGACGTGGGGTGATGGCTTTGGCCTGAAGGAGGGTGGATTTAGGTGAGATGTAAGGAGGAAGCTTTTCCCTGGGAGGGGGGGTGAGACACTGCAACAAGTTGCCCAGACAAGCTGTGGATGCCCCATCCCTGGAAGGGGTCCAAGGCCAGGGTGGATGGGGTCTGAGCAACCTAATATCACAATATCATGGTTGGAAAGGTCCTCCAGGGTCATCAAGTCCAACCTAGTGGCAGGGGGGGTTAGAACTCGATGAGCTGTAAGGTCCCTTCCAGCCCAAGTGATGCTGGGATTCTCTGAGGTGTTTTTCCTGCTGGGAGCTGCAGTTGGAAAGCCCACGACTTGTGTGGAGGCAACAGCATTGAGGGTCCTCCTCACTCTGAGCTTGATGTCAGTACTGTGAAGCCTGAGGAGGAGGAGGGTGGTGCCTGGTGTTCTCCTTCCAGCCTTCTTCCCCCTTTCTTGTCTTGGCTGCTGTTCCCATCTCTCCATCTCCCTCCTCCTGCTGTTGCTGTGACAGGAGCAGCCAGGCTCCAGCCACATAGAGGGGGAAAATGAATATTCCATCATTGCTGAGAAGCCTGATGTTAAGTGGCTTCATCCACGTGGAGGAAGAGGAGGGCACTTCTTGCTTTGCTGTTTCTGGAGCCAATCTGGCCTCACAGTTTATTTTTTTTTTTAAATGAAAGGTGAGAGAGAAGGGAGGAATTAAATAGTTTTATTTACTTTTAATTCTCAGGAGCGAGTTGCTTCCTCCCCTGTAGATTTGTGTGAAATACTAAAGCAGAGTTGAGGCTCTTGCAGAGCAACCACCTGTAAGGCAGCTCTCAGCCCAGTGCTCTCATCTCTGGGACTCTGATTCTCTCTCACACATGCTGAACTTGGGGAAAAAGTGCTTGTGAAATGAGGTCACGATACGCTGGTCTTCCTTCTGAATGTTGCTTTGTGTTTCATCAGCTCCGTTGGCTCCCACACATGGAAAATTCTTCATTTCCCACCAGCTCTGTGGCTGAACAGAGCTCTGGAGCCTGGGGGTCGGGGGCACGCTCTGGACCTCACACTGATGCCATCTGCAGAGGTGGCATCTTGGAGATGAAACTGCCATGGGTACAAATGCCACTTGCTACAGAAACTAGTGCATCCTCCTCCTTTTGACCATCACCTTTGGGGTTCTGCCTCCCCCCTGGTGAGTGGGACCCCCCTGTGCCAGCCCAGGCACTGAAAGGATGGGATGGAACCCACCCTCCAGCCAGAGGAAAGCTGCTGCTTCTGTCTGCACAGGTTGTTTCTGTGATGGGACGTTTCAGTTGTCAGTGCTCACGTTAAAATAAACAGTGGGAGGGAATTCTGACCACAGAGCAGTGTTTTGGCATATTTCATGGTTATTTAACTTCAGAAAAAGAATTCCTGCCATTTGTGTTTCCCACTAACTCGTGTCGTTGACCTCCTGGATTCAACAACCCAAGCAGCAGGGGCAGTTCCTCACCTCTTTATTCCTCCTGAGACCTTGCAGCCACTGAAAGCCAGTTTCTGCTTTTCTGTATGTACTTTCTGCTCCCCTGATGCCATTGTCACACTCTTCCTAAGCTTTTCTGAGCTGTCTTTGCCTTTTTCCCCCCAGTATGTGACTTCAGCAGGGTTTGGGTTCAGGTTTGATACCCGGTGCTCATCCTGCAGCCTTGTTTCCAAGAGCACATGGACTGACTTGGGAGAGCAACACCTGTGTCCCAAACCCCTGCCAGCTCTGCTGGACAGTGCCAAGGCCGGTGAGCAGCCTGCCCTTGGGATCAGGCTGGGGATGTGCCCATGGCTGAGGGGTGGGATGGGCACCGTCCCCAGCCAAGAACCCCTGTGGCAATCCCCAGACCAGCTGTGTGCAGGTGAGGTTGGATGGGCTCTGGTGGTGCAGATCTGTGCAGCTGTGTGTTTGCTCTCACAGAGAGCAGCATTTTTACAAGTGAAGCCAATCCAGGGGCTTTAGCAGAGAGAACTTGGAGAGCTCCTGAAGAGCCAGTTATGTTTTCTCGTAGCCTTAATTGTGTTTGCACTGCTCTGGTATGGACAAGGTAGATAGTGTCTTTATTTGCCCACTGTGACTTACAGTGGATCTTTTGTTCTCTCCTTTTGTTGCCGTTCTCTTTTATGTAGAAAGGGGAGCAAGGCCAAAGCTGTGGTCTAGAAGCTGAAAGGGACCCAGGGTGTGTGATTACAGCGTGTTAGATAGGGTGTCATGAGTGCATACAGCAGCTTTGTCTTTGGAAAATATTGATCTACACTATCAGTGCTACGAGGCCGGGAAAGCACTTAGGGCAGGAAATTATTCCCAAGCTGGATGAAAAAAACATACCTGTGAGCAATCCAGGGCCCGTGGAGTAGAGTGTTGCTGCTGGGTCAGAGGAGCCCTGCTGCTGCCCTCTGAATTGGGATGTGCAGAACAGAGCCCCAAGCAAGAAATTCCTTAAATTTCCATTTTCACCAGTGTCCCAGTGCTGATGATGATAGGCTCTGCTCAACCAACCTCTCCCTGGCCTGGTGCTGGACACTGGTGTGCCCCTCACAGCCCTGCCCACCCCTGGCACACCGTGCACACGTGTGTTGTGTCTGTAACACGCGTGTTCCTCGGGAGGCCGGGCAAGCTTCTCTTCCCACCAGCTGACACGGGTGTCCTCTCATGGGTTCTGTTTCTCATGTAGCCTCTTCAGGGCTGCTTGTGTTGGGTTTCTCTTTAAACATGATCCCAGAACACCCAGTGGAGCAGAGCCCTGGGTGAGCACCCACGTGTCTCAGCTGGCCTGGGCCACCAGCCAACTGTCCACGGCTGTGGTCAGCCCACGGGGATGGGGATTGGGTGGGTGGGTGGGTGGGTGGGAAGCTTTTCTTGTGCCTTAGCACACACTTGCTGGGTAAAACAAACCTGACACTTTGCTGCACTCACTTGCTTCAACTTGTTCTTTGTTAAAGGCTTTTAACTCTCCCTTTTCCTCCTGGCATCCAATATATCAGCTGGTTCTCTTTGTCTGCCACTGAAATCTGAACTACTTGTAGATTGTCACTGTAGTGGATTTTAAAGCATAAACTTGGGAAAGTCTGTATTTCTCTGCTGCTGAACCATTTATTCATTGCATCTTTTTCTTCCCTCATTTGCCTAGGTAGGAAAAAAAGCTTTAGTAATCAAGGTTGTCTTCATTTTGGCACAGTTTGGTTACTTCCTTAATCTAGCCTGTAATTATTTTAAATCCTTCCATCTCGCTGTGCTCACACCTCCTGGTGATGTGGTTGGTAGAAGCTGAGCAGTTGCAGTGCTCCCCATGCTTGGGCAGGTGGAGGAGAAGCTGGGAGGTGGTTTCATCCACATCTGGGCAGGTGGAGGAGATGGGATGTGTTTTAATCCACATCTGGGCAGGACAGCCCTCCTACTCTGTCTGGTCCAGCATCCCTGGTGCAGCGCATCCCCTGCCCTGCTCCCATCCCTCTGCTCCCAGTCCCAACCAGTCCAGCCACTCCAGCTCCCCTCCCGGCCCTCTCACACGCTTTGCTTTTTTTGTCCAGAAGTGACTAAGCTTCCTGTTATTCCACTCTGTCAGTTTTTCCCCAAGACCAGAGCGTGTTGAGCAATATTTGCTCACCAGCAGCTTCCTCTGCTGCCGTCCCGCTCCAGCTCCGCCGCCTTCCCAGGGACCTCTCACCAGCCACACTTTGTTCCTGGCAGCTCTTTCCCCTTCTCTCCTTGGATCTGAATCCACCAAACCCCGTGTTACCGAGGGGAGTGAACCCCAGGAGGGCTTTGTTTAACCAGCCTGCACCAGGGAAGGTTGCACTTCGCTCGCTTCGCTTCTTCCTTTGGGCAGGGGTGTGGGTGCAGCTAGGGTGGGTGTTTTTAAGGTGCCCTGAGCTGTCTGGAGCTGGGGAGGGCTGCCCGTGGACATGGAGGAATTGTTTCTGCCTTGCTGGAAACCATGGACACATTCTGAGTTGGAAGGGATTTCTCCTAGGAGGTTGGAAATCAGACTTCTCTAGTGTGGCCAGCAGGACTAGGGCAGGGGGCGTGTTCCTGGCAGAGGTGGCAGCGTGGGCAGTGGCTGGAGAGTTTCTTGTCGACCCTCCCAGGTACAAGGACCTCTCCCAGTCCCTCAGGGCAGCCACCAGGGTGGGACAACTGGGCTGGACAGAAACAGCCCTGATCTGGCCGCTCTGCAGGGCTCATGAGCCCAGCAGCAAATGGCCACAGATACCCGGAGCTGCCAGTGTAAAAATAACATGTCAGGAGGAATAAACAAGTTATTTTTGTGTATTAGGGGTGGCCACACGTAACTGAATCAGGACCTGGCCTTGCTCTGCCACTGAAGGTGTACTTGGGCATCCTTAGCTTCTAGAAACACCTTGAGGTGTTTCCTTGAGTTTTGGAAGGTGGGATGGGTTCATTGTGGCACGGGGGGGTGGCACACACCAGGCTTCAGGGGCTGCTCCTGATCCGTGGGTGCTTTTGGGCTCAAGGTCTGTGCATTGTCCATGCTGCAGGGTTCCTTAACTCCCGTGGAGCTGCTGATTAAGCCTTGCAAAGTTTCATTGCCATCAATAACAACCTGTTGGGCATTGCAGTGTCAAGCTGCGTGGAACTTGGTAGCAGTAATTGCAGCCCAGGCAGGCTGGTGAGATGTGGGGAGGAGCTGGAGCACACGCTGGGCCTTGGGCAGCTGGCCCTGTCCTGGGCTGGTGCATGACTGCACATTAATTAATTACCTTTGCTTAGTGTGCTGCTGCTTACAGCAGCTTCTGACAGCTCTGCACCAGGGCAGGAACTAACAGGGAAATAAATGCAGGAGCTTCTTGGCTTGGTTGGATACTCAATTTTTCTTTAAAATTGCTATTGCATTATTAAATTGCATTATTGGGGTCTTTTGTTGTCTTAGGTTTTGTTTTCACAGCAGCAGTTCTTCAGCTTTTATTAGTTCCTCAAGTTCTTGCTGTCAGGGAAAGTTTTCTCTGCTTTACAGGGATGTTGGTGGTTTGTCCTTTTGGTCTCAGAGATCCTGGGTTCCCTGCTCTGGGTGTCCCTGCTGGAGCAGGGGGTTGGATGAGATGACCCCTGCCATGGGGGGTTCACACAGGGGACCTCACACTGCTGCACTGAGGGTCACACCATGTCCACTTTGCTCACTGTGATGGATTTTAGGGGTTCACCAGCCCCAGCATCTTCATGTACCCCAGAGCTGAAAGCCCCTGTGGAAATTCCACCTCCCAGTGTTTTGTGGTGTGGTGACATCAGACTAAATGGAGTGCAAATAAGAGTAACTGTCAACCATGCCTCCTGCACAGGCCCTTCTCCTGTGGCTGTCTTATCAATTTCACTCTCTCCTCTTAATTTTTTTTATGAGTGGCTTTAATCTGATGGCTGTATAAACAAGCTGTGCAACAAGGGCCAGTGGCTGCCAAGGGCAGGAGTGGTGTCAGGTGCCAAAGGCTCCTCTGCTGCCACACTCCTGTGCCCAAGCAGCACCCACGCAGCTGCCAAGGTGCTGGGATTTGCTGGGGTGCCCAGGAGCCTCCATCACAATCCCCTGACACCTCTCCCACAGCCACTGCCCTCTGCTCCTTTTGGCAGCACCGGGTATGGACAGTAATTAAGTAGAAGGGTTTGGATATTACTGAGGCAAGGTGTTCCCAAGCAAGTTTATGGTATTGTAAGATGGCTTGCACATGTGGGGGGTTAGGGACCAGAGAGCTGTGGGCATTCCTGAAAATCAGGTCAGTTCTCCAAAGCTCTTTCCAGTGCCTTGCCTGGCTGGCCATGCCCTGCAGCCACTGGGTTTTCCCAGTGAGAGATGTGCTGGCACCCAGTTGAGTCCCTTCCAAAGGAGGGAGACCAGTGGGAGTGAGTGGTAGACAAATCTTGCACTGCAGTCCTGCAGCTTCCAGGGGACCTGGTCAACTCTAGGCTCGGAGCATCCCTGGTGAGAGGGATGTCACGAAGGAGGTGACACCACCCCCTGTGCTTGGGGCACTGGAAATGCTGCTGGGGGCTTTCATAGACCAATTCTGCCAATTATTTTTCCCCACAGATGTGGTCAGGTTGTTTGTATTGAAATTCAGAGTTTAACTCAGTCCAAAGTCATTCTTTTTTGATCAATTAAAAATTCACCTCATTCCAGCCGTACTTAAAATAACGAGCTGAGATGCTGGGTTTGCTGAGAATGAGGTAAAGCCACAACAGAAGGGATAGCAAGGTCTGAAAACTCCCCATTTGCATGGCAGGAAAACAGAGGAGTATGTATTTGTGTTGAAAAGAGCCCGGAACATGTCAAGGTGCTGGCATTTTCAGGTTACATTCCTGCAGTGATTTCCAGCGTGGGGCTGCAGCTTCCACCGGTGCTTTTCAATCCTCCTCCCTTCAATACAAATCCAGACAGAAAATAATGACAGCAATTGACCTTCAGGCTCCCGGAGGAGGGCGGGCTCTGTGCTGCTGGAAAAGGGAGAACAATTTATTGATATGACGCTGGTTTTTTTGGTTGTTATTCAGCAACGACCTTAAGGATGAAGGCGGGCAGGGGCCGCCCGGCGCTGGCAGCGGAGCTTTGCAGTCCGTGTCCTCGCCTCACCTGGGGCTTCAGGGCTCTCCATCAGGATGGAGGCTCAGGAGACACCTCCCAGGCTCCCCTGCCTGCGTCACACAGGGAAAACGAACCCCACGAAGGATGCAGCACCAGTAGGTTCAAAGTGCCACTGCAAAAATGCACTAAGGAGAGGGTTTTTCTCCCCCTCCAGGGCTGTGCCAGGATGCCCAGGGCAGTGTCCCCGTGATCCCTGGAGGGGTTTTCAAGCTGTGGTGCCCTGGCAGTGCTGGGGGTTGGTTGGACTCGGTGAGCTGAAAGGTCTTTTCCGACCAAAAGGATTCCATGGTGGCCTGAGGTCATGTGTGTTGTGGTGGGTCATCCTGCAGCAGTGTGGGCAGCACTTCTGCTAATGGAGCCAATGCAGAGAGAGGCTGTGGGGTCAGCCTGTGGTTGTGGGAGGATCCAGAAGAACATCTCAGACACCCAGAGGCAGTGAGATGAGTTCAGGAGAGCAGGGGTGGGGAGCTCCCAGCCAGCCCTTTGCAGATGCAGGCAGCAGGTGATGCCAGTTCCTCTCTCCACAAAAGCAAGATTTTATTTTTGAGCTATAGCAATCCTGTTTTAAATATAGCAGCTATCATGGAGAATTTTCCTGCCTATTTACACGTGGGTGAGGACACTAATCAACCCAGTTTAGATCACCAGGCCAGCCACCTCCCCCTGCCACCAGGCAGGAGAGACTTGAAATGCCAGAGTGCTGCAAAAACAACTGAAAATAGTTCCATATGGGGTGTTGTACACGTGCATATATCCACCTGAAAAGTCATGTTTGGTGTCAGTAAGAAGAGTCAATGGGACGATGAAGGGCACGTGCTGGAGACAGCAGGGGGGCTGGGACACCCTGCAGGCAGCTAGGGAGGGTTTACAAGTGGATTTTAAACACATTAACTGCTTTAAAAGTGTGTGATGACACACACAGTGCCATCCCTTGTGGGGAATTCCCTTTGCTGCTCACTGCCCTGGTCCAGCAGCTCTGGCAAGGGCTGTCTCCTTTATGTGTTCCCCCAGTTTGGATGCAGCATTTGACCACTGGCCTGTTTCACACCACAGCAAGAGAGATCAGAAGCCTAAAAATGCTATTAAATACTAATTACACTGCAGCACATCCGTAAACAGTGTCAGTGGAACCTGATGGAGCTGGGAGCAGCAGTGCTGCAAACATAAACACTGGTGAGTGGATACACACCCTGTGTATATACAGACACCTCTGGATACACAAATATTACCAATTTCAACCTGAAATTGTACTAAAGGATTAGAAACATTTCTGTAAGGTGTTGATGCTTTTACTGGTGGCTGTTGGGAAGGAAAGCTTGGGGGTGGTTTGGTAGTCTCTGGCCACCCCAGGTACAGACTGAGCTGAGCTGCATGGATGTCCCAGTGATGCTGCTGCAGGTGCTGCTTGGGAGGAGGAGGGTGCAAAGCAGAGTGATGCAGGCCTTGATGACCCCATGCCTGTCCCCATCCCTGTGCCACTGTTCCTGGGGCTGAGCATCACTCCACACTTTCCACTTTCTCCCTGTCTGCTCCTGCTTGGGGTTGGTGTTGGCAGGGCCAGGGTTTGGCCAGCTGGAGCAGAAGATGTTTGCTGGAATTTTTATTCCTTTTTTTCAAGCCTGCTGAATTTCATAGCAATGTGATGTGTTTCTTCCCTTCAGCAGTGCAAGCCAAAGTGGTGACTTCTAGGGTTTGAGACTCTTCTCTCCAGGACACACACAAAGATGTTTTTTAAGTGGCCACTTCGCTGTGTTTTATGGCTACACCGGATATGAAAAGTTAATTTAGAAGTGTTTAATTATTACAGCTGAAGTTGCATCATAGCAAAAAGCAGGAGAAAGCCTCTTAGCAGATTCAGGGGACTTGGATTTCTCCTTCTGTGGGTGCTTGCAGGAGGGATCCCAGTGCCATGGGGCAGGGAAGTGGGGGCTGCTGCAGCAGTGACCACCCCGTGCCACGCTCCTTGGCTTCAGTGCCTCGTACCAGGGCACTGGGCTGTGATGGCTGGTGCATGTTCCTGGGAAGCCCTTTGTTTAATAGAAAGACAGCAGTAGTTGTCAATATTTATCCTGTCCTCTTGCTGTTTAATCAGCCCCTTATCAGGTTTCCTGCTGCTCTCCCCCGGCGTGGGCACTCTGCTGTGGTGTCGCGGACGTGCTGGCCCGTGCCAGGCTGCCCTCCCACCACAGCTCTTGCACTCTGCAGCTGTGGGAGGGGGTCCCTAGCCCCCGTGGCTCCGTGCTTGGTTTGCAGGTTGCATTCTACCCTCGTTGCAAGTTTTGTCAGCTGTTTCCAGGCTGGTTTTGTAAAGCTGGGGTCAGTGGAAGCCGACGTGGCCACTGGGAGCAGAAGGTGGGAGTGATGGGGAGGTGGAATTGGGCTCAGCAGGACACATAGGGATGATTTTCCAGACCAGAGAGGTGTGCTTGGGCACATCAAATCGTGGTGGTGAGGTCTGAAGGGCAGCTGGAGCTGTGAAAGAGGGGAGAGGCATGAGCTGCAGAGGGTGTGATCTCGTGTGCCACTGCTGATGTCCCCGTGCCCAGGCTTGGAGAGGTCAGAGGGGTCTCGGGGGTGTGCTGGGCTGGGCACTGCCATGGGCTGTACCTCACCATTGTGCCCCTGCTGCTGGAGGCCTGGCTGGTGTTGGAGCCCTGACCGTGGCCTGTGCCTCATGGGACTTCAGCACACAAGTAAGTTACACAGATCCAGCATCTCAGTTTAGTTGTCAGGGTCCATCTGGACGTGTGCTTGTCAGCCCAGCTCCTGCCAATGGGTTATTTTTAAGGAGCAAACCACAGCTTACGTGTAGTTAGATCTTTTCCTGTAAAACACATGAGCATCAGCATAAATAGTTTTCCCATTTACAGGCAATATTTGGATTTTATGCAGCAGCCATCTTCCTGCCTGGGCTCCAGCGTGCCAAGCTCTCTGCCACAGGGGTTTGTGCTCCAAAAAAGAGGGAGGTGTTGGTCTGGGGGGGACTGGCAGACCCCCAGCCCACGAAGGAACCTCAGGGGGGAGGATCTTGAGCTGCCCAGTGAGGTGGTGTTGGGAAATACCCACAAATGGTTTAATTACTCTGTCATTACTAGCCCTTGAAGTGTGGTCACTGGATGTAAGGGATGTGCAGCACTCTCTGGGCACAGAAACTTCCCCCAGGAGGTGTCCTGTTGAACCTTGGAGGGTTTGTCTGAGGTTGGAAAGCAGGGCTGGGTGCCTCTGGGAGCACAGCCATGCTCTGGAGAGCCTGTCGTGTGGCTCAGGGCCGTGCCAGCTGCTGAGGGCTGGTGGCAGTGCCAACAGCTCCTTGGGAACTGGGTTGTTCTCACCCCACACAGGCTGCCTTGATCTGATGGGAGTGGTGATGGAGCAGGAGCAGCTCCATAGGGATGGTGTTTCTTTCACATCAGCCTTGTTGGAATAAGCAGGAGCAGAGGTAGGTTGGAGCAGGGTTTGGGTGCACGTTGTGATGCCCTGTGGCCCTGGAGGGTGGTTTTGCCCCTGTTGTCCCCTGGACAGCTCTGTTGGGCCGAGGCAGCTCCTCACACCCCATCCTGCCACCCGCAAACAGCCGTCAGCAGCCCCTGCTTCTCTCTCCCACATCCCCAGCGCCGTTGCTAAGCAACAGTTTTAATTGGAGAATTAATTTGTCTCCAGGACATCCTGAGCAGCAGTGTAGGCTAAAAATTTCACTCTGAAGGGCTGTCGTATCCATCCTGTGTGCTGTGTTTGGAGGTGATAGTCTCTTTTCTGATACACCTGTGGTCCCAGCAGGGCACTGCTGCGGGGTGCAGGTCTCTGGACCAAGCAGCTGGACTTTGGGGAAAGAGCAAGGGGTTCAAACCAGGGACCTCAAGGAAGGAGCCAGGGTTTATTCCAGGCACCTCAGGGAAGGAGCCAGGGTTTATTCCAGGGACTTCAGGTGCAGAGCTGGGGTTCATTCCAGGGAATAAACAGGTTTTATTCCAGTAACACCTTTGCATGCAGTGAGTTGCACATCAGTGCTCCCAGTTCTCTGCCCCTGGACTTGTGTGGTGATATTTTAATGGTACCATGTTGGTGGCTTGATGAAGAGCAAGGAGCTTTCCCACTGGCTTTTGTGAGCAGTAGCTCGTGTATAAACACAGGCAGAATGGTGTAGCAAGTGCTGGGTAGCTGGGGTTGTGCTACCGCAGTGCTGTAAAAATAGCATAAATAAACAGACCCAGCAGGCTGGCGCAGCTGAGTTCTTAGACTTTCCCAGACCAGCTGCATCTCTGAAACTTGTCTGTACTTACTGACTTTGGATAGTGGGGGGTGGCCAACAGCACCTGAGTGCAGCTCCCTGCCAGCCCAGGCCGTGTGTCCCAGCTGGACACCACACATGACAGCAGTGTCAGCTTTATTTAGGCTCTGCCCATCCAGGATTCAGCAGGATCTCTACTTGGCCGTGTCCTGTGTTGTGTTTGCTGATTTTCCTGACTGCAGAGGCTGTCCCCCTCTCCCCTCCCCGGAGTAGAGGTGGAAACCAGCAGTGATTGCCATGGGTGAGGGCAGGCTCAGCCTGGCACTGAGTGGGCATGGAGGGTGCTGGCTGAAGCTGTGGCTGTGCCAGGGCCATGGGTGAGTGTTGGGGCTGCTGGCAGGTCAGATTATCTCCTTGTTCATTGCCTGTTGCTGATATTTCCTTTCAATATTCCCTCAGGGAGAAGGCAAAAGTTAGTACCTGTATTACTTAAGCCACAACTAGCAGGTAGAGGAGCTTGCAGTCCAGAAGGGAATCCCCAGAAGAGTTTTAGATCATTAAACAGGGGGTGTTTTTATCTCTTAGGGAGCTGCAGGAGTCAGAAAGCCGTGTTCGATGGCTCCGTGTGGCATTGTGGTGTCCCCAGCTGTTGGGGGTGGCCACAGCCCTGTGCCAGCACAGCTCTAAGGCAGTTCCCATCTTCCCAGCTGCTCCTGCTTTGGCTTTTTGCAGTACCCAGCTGCCATGGTTTTGCCCAGCTCCCCTGGCACAACACCGGTGCCACTGCCATCCGGCAGGGCCTGCGGTGTGTGCCCAGCAGAGCTTGAGGCAGTGCCAGCCCTGCCAGCGTGGAGCTGGCTGTGGGTGGCAGGGGAGGAGCGCTGAGCACTGGGGGGGTGGCACCCACTCCTCGCCGCCCCCGTCACCCGCTTTGCCAAGGCTGGGCACCTTCAGACGCCGCAGGCATCGCGCCGCCCTGATTTACCAGGAGCCAGGCGGGCTGCCGAGAGCAGCCTGGGCTCTCTGCCCGAGCCTTGTTGATATGATAGCTGGAGAAAAACATCATGTGAGCGTGGGGAGCATTCCTGCCCGGAGCCCGCCGTGCTGCCCGGCCCAGCTCACCCTCTTCTTCCTCGCTCTGCGGGGCACGTTGGCGAGCAGGGAGAGCACGGGCTGTGGGGACACCCCGCACCCCGAGTGTCACCCCCCTGCCTCCAGGGACCTGTGGCAGCCTCTGCTGAAGATCTGGGGAGCCTGAGGAGCACTTGGACTAAGTTGAGCCCTGTGGGGTGCTGGTGCAGCACGTGGGGGCACTGCCAGGCTGCTCAGCCCCTGATCCAGAGCAGTTACCCACAGTGTTCATTTTTCCATCACTGAAAAGACAGCAGCGGGTTCAGGAGAGGTTGAGAGAGATGAAACCTGTGTTAAACTCCACTGACTGCAGTTAGCAGATCCAGCAAGAAGGGAATGAAGCAGCTGTTTGCTCACGGTCAAATGCAATCCGTGTTCCTGGGGCAGGTCTTTGACTGGTTTCTGACTCCTGGGTGCTCTCTGGACCATCTCCGAAGGTCCACGGAGTAAAAGTAAGACAAGAAACCCTGTTCCCAAACAGAGAAGTCTGCATTGCTTTTTTAAAGCTTGTTATGATCTGAAAATTAGAGGTTGAAGGTTAAACACTTCACTGGGCTGCAAAGCAATAAGATACAAACTTCTTGGCAGTAGGCAGTGTTTAAGGGGAATAAGCACAGCTCACCTGCAGATGTGATGTATTCTTGTGGTCTTCAGCTCAGAGTAAGATGCCTGCCTTAAAGATCAGCTGCTGAGTGCATAGAAATGATGCAGGGGCTCCTTGTTTGCTGGGAGCCTGAGGACACTACGTTAGGTCACTGGCCTGGCTTGTGTCCTTAAAGCATCTGGGTCTCTGAAGCCCATCAAGCTGGCACGGTGTGCCAGATGCCCTGGTGGGCTGGAGAGGTGTGGAACAGCCTGAACCCCACCACTGCAATGAGGACATGGAGCTCCATCTGCATTTCAGAGCCAGGTTTGTTAATTGCTCCTCTCTGATTCCAGCAGCACATGTTGTAGTTTCATGTTACTCATTCAGCAGTAATTAAGCCCGATTTGTGGACTGTGCTGGTGTAAGATACCATCTTACCAGCAGCTAATAAATGTGTAATTGTGCCCTGTGTTACTCAGTGGTAGCAACAATTACCTTGGGGTTTAGTCTAAGGAGAAGAATGGACAGGGTGGGAATTATCCCACACATCACTATGGCCAGTTTGCTCCTGCAAAGCCTGTCCAGGGCTTGACAGCCCTCCTGGGAACAGCCTGTGTCCTGATATCCAACCTAAACCTCCCCCTGTGTCCTGATATCCAACCTAAAACCTCCCCCTGTGTCCTGATATCCAACCTAAAACCTCCCCCTGTGTCCTGATATCCAACCTAAACCTCCCCGGAATGGGGAGGAATTTACACTTTCCAGTCTTTCCTCTTTACCAATCACTACTGAAGTGTCCTAATCCTTATTTGCAGTAGGAAACTCCATTCCCTGTAAAAATATTTCCTCAGGACACCTGTTTTCCCCTCATGGTATCATTGCTGTGCTTTTAGCTTCTGTGCATCATCTGTCTTGGCTGCTTCCCAGCGTGTGGAGCCGGGTTATTCTGGAGATGCTCTCCCAGGTGAGCTCAGTGGTGGAAGCTCCAGCCAGGGCAGCTCGTGGCACCCCTGGGTGCTCGGGGAGGCAGTGGCACGGGCTGTGTGTGCACCTTGGGCTTCCTCCCACAGCCTGGAGAGACCCACGAATCCTTTTCTTTGTGTCAGGTGCCTCCTCCTCTGCCAGGATCTGCCCTGAGCTCCATTGACTAACTGGGAAAATGAGTGTGAAGAACTTGGAGAGGGGGGCAGCAGCAAACCCTCCATCCCAGCCCGCAGGGGACGCAAAAATCATCGGACAAATTAGATTTCTGGCAGATCTCATAACGAGAATACATTTAACTTTCTGGGCAAAATTGCACTATAAGGTCAAACTATATTGGATTAATTTGTTTCCTGGTAAAAAACAGTTTCTTTCTTAAATTAAGGCTGTCTTCTGCCTTGTCATTGTGTTCCTGTTTGGATTTATTTCCAAGATGAATGAGTAGAGGAAAAAAAATGTAATTTAAGGAACCTGTTTTTTTCCAGGAAATGTTGTTTGTTTGTTTGTTTGTTTGTTTGTTATTATCCTTTCAGTGAAGTAATGGGCTCCAGAGTTAGAGTTTTAAAGAACAATTAGTATGTAAAGCTTTTATATTCATGAACGTGCATTTTCTGAAGCCTCATGGCATGTGAGATCACAGCTCGTGCTGTGAGGAGAGGGGATTCTCCTCCCCAGGACAGAGAGGTTCTCTTCCCAACCTCTGACTGCCTTGAGGTTCACCCAGCAGGGTTGTCCTGCGTGTACTTGGAGCTGCAGTGGGGTTTGGGTTTATGTTGTGCATGGAATTATTTTTAATTAGCTTTGATGAGGGTGGCTCTCAAACTGATGAGCATCCTTTAATCCAGATAAAATCAGTGCACGGAATTTGTTGCTCAACACTCAGAATTTAATGAAAGATGTAGAACTAGATCAACTCTGATTTTCTTGTTGGGTTTAAACGAGTGCAACAGGAAGAAAGAGCATCTCTGAGGAAAAGCTCTTGCCTGTGTTCACTGCTGCAGCTGGACCCTGGCAGGCTCCTGGCTCTGCAACCACAGGTCCCCATGGGCACCACATCCAGAATCCAGTGGGGATGGGCTGCTTTCCATGGAAAGCTCCCAGTGTTTGCTCACCTTCAGACACTCAAAAAAAGGGGATTTTCCAGGGATGTGTTCCAGAGCATGTGCTTGAGGAAGGAGAAGCAAGAAGCTGGTACTGGAACTGCCAGGTTGCTCTGGGCAGCAGGTGACAGCCTGGAGAAGCAGCCAGGGCTGTTCCTCAGCCTGCACCACGGGTGGTGTTTGCAGGACATGCAGAACAAAGCTCTGCCTGTAGCCACTAACCCAGTCCTGTCCTTTCTCTCCCTCAGGGCCGATGCTCAAGGGAAAACTGCAAATACCTTCACCCACCACCACACTTAAAAACGCAGCTGGAGATCAATGGGCGCAATAACCTGATCCAGCAGAAGAACATGGCCATGCTGGCCCAGCAGATGCAGCTCGCCAATGCCATGATGCCTGGTGCCCCCCTGCAGCCCGTGGTACGTGCCCTTCTCTGCCTTCCATCAGTGGGTGCAGGGGGTGGGGGTGAAGGCAGCTTGCAGGTGCCTTACGTGCTGTAAAATGCCACCCACGCCAGCTGGAAAAATGAAATGCCATGAACTGCTGCTGGTCTGTATGGCTTCGTGCTGCTTAATTCTGCCTTGTCTGAAGTAGTACTGTTAATTGAATTAATTTGGTTAATCTTTTGTTAATTTAATTCATTTTCTGCTACGTGTTTCTTGACATTAAGGAAGTGAGTGATCTGTGTGGGCTGTTTGTGGATAAACATTTCCTTTGCAGTGGTGCTCTAGGAAAGTCTGTCCCCATCTTTCTGACAGGCCCCCAGAAGGTCTCCTTGGAGCCTTCTCAAGGCTGAACACCCCACAGCCTGTCCCAGCAGAGGGGTACCAGCCCCTGGATCATTTTTTCAGGGTGCCCAGCTCGGGCTCAGCAGGAGGAAGGAGAAGGACAAGATCATCAGACTTGCTACAGCCAGGGGGTGGGGTAAGGACAATCTATCAGGAGCCTCTCATCTGGTGACAGTAAAAGCTGATCATAAATTCCCTCCTACCTGTTTCTGGTACACCAGTCAGCACGGGGCAGTGTTCCAGGCTGTCAGGCACCGTGGCTCTGCAACGTGAAGGTGATTGGCATCAACCTGCCACACACGTACCTGGTTGGGAGCTGAACACCCTGTGCCAGATCCCTCTCTAATGCAATCCAGAGAGGTCCTTCGAGCTAACCTGAGGCTAAATTTGGCCCAGAAGCCTTCTGATATAAATTTCTAGTTCAGACATTAGAGGGTACTGATTAATGTATGAGTGAGGCTGGTGCTGATTAATGTATGAGGTGGATGCTACCTGAAGAGGCAAACGGTGCTCCTCAGGCTGACACTTTCTCTTCCAATGGGTAAAATGGCAGCAAAGGAAAAAGAAGTTGAAAAATACAAATATACTAAACATACCTGACAGTATGTATAGATATACAGGCACCTGGCAGCACTCTGACAGTTCTTTTATTCCTTTCTTGCTTCAAAGGTACAATTTAGTGAGTTTAATAGATTCCCTCTCTTAGGAAACCTGTGTTCACTCTTAGATATGCTCTCAACTTTTGCTCAAAAAACACTGGGACAGTGAATACTCCTCAAAGCATAGCTAGGAAAAGTCATCTCAGCAGAAAGGGCTCTCGTGACTGTGCCAAATGGTCATTTGGTCCCACATTCTGTGGATCTACAGTGAATAATCAGTGAATATTTGAGTGCAGGGATGCAGCCTCAGTGCCAGCAGGCTCAGATTCGGGACTGTGAGAAAGCTTTAGGCAAAATACAGCCAATAAAAAGAAACATTGCTTAGAATATTCTGAAATCAAACTGAAACTCTGATTTATGCTATACTCACACTGTCAACTAATGAGCAAAATGTAAGTCAGAGTTCTTTGAAGTGCAGCACAAACCTTCCACCTGTGGCTGGGTGATTTCTGTGCATGTCACTCGAGTTCAGACATCACAGGCTATGAGTCTCCAGATCTGTCCCCCTCATGAGGATTCACAGCATGGCCTGTGGTCTGTCCCAGCAATAGTGTCTCCAGATGGATGTCATCCTACTAATTTGGCCTTAAAATGACTTCATTTTTTAGCATTGTTGAAAGGGATGTTATTTCAGGGTGTTCCAGCCAGTGATTTATGTCATCCCACCTAACGGTGCTTCGGTTGGTTTGTTATGTTTTACACAAATCAATACCCTGTGCTTTAATAAAAGTGAACTAACTTAATGAGAGACTCTAATTTGGGAAGCAAAGCAGGAGGATCCTTTCATTCGTATTTCTGTTTGATAAATGTTCAAATTATCTTAGTTGCAAGTAATGTCTGTGGAGTTTTCCCATCTCTCCTTTTTGGTTCTCTCTTCTGTCTGCCTTTAGCTGACACACGAGGCAGGGGGCTTCACAGGGCAAGTGAGGATGGTGTGTGCTGCTGGCTGTGAGCACAGAGACCACCCTGAGGGAGGGGAAAGCTCTGCCTGTGCTGATCCTGGCACCCCCCCTTGATTGTACCCTGCTTTAGGAGGAGCTGGGGACTTTTTTGGTTCACTGAGACTTGAACAGGCTGGAGAGTGGGATGGAGAGGAACCTCATGAAGTTCAACAGAGACAAGTGTAGGGTCTGGCACAGGGGATATATATAGATGCATCTCAAGGGAGACCAGGAGCTACTGGAGAGAGTCCAGCAGAAGCTGAGGAGATGCTGAGGGGCTGGAGCATCTCTGTGCTAAGAGCCCTGTTCAGCTGGAGCAGAGCAGCCTGAGAGGGGAGCTGAGCAATGCTGGGCAAGAGGATGGGGCCAGACTCTGGTCAGTGGTGGACAGGGACAGGAGGAGGGTCTGTAGGATGTGGTTTGGCTCCTCATTCATTTGTGTGCAGCACACTGCAAAGTACCTGTGAGTTTCAGCATAATGTGAAGTGGCTCTGATAAAATACCCTGTTATTTTGCAGTTCTATTAGTACAACATGATCTCAGGAGAAAATAAATGGGGCAGTCTTTTATTTACTGTTCAGTGAATATATTGGGCTGAAATCAAACACTGGCATCTCTTAAGTTACACACCAACAGACCGGCCTGTGGTTATAATTTTAATGTTTATTATTACACAGCTGATAACACAGTAATGAAAAGTGCAGTTAATTAGTAGTGTGTTTAAAAGTACTATTTTATTTCCTGTAAAAATTGCCTGTTTCTTTTCCATTCACACGGATGAGACCCAGAGACGCTGAGGAGATTATTCCCGTTTACACAACTCCCAGTCTGTTTTTGTCCAGTGTTTCAGATGGACTTGTTCCTTGCTTCCAAACAGTCATTTCCTCAGGAATACAAAAGCAGGTGGTGTTCTGTGCTGTCTGGCTCAAACAGATACCAAACAGAGAAAAAGAGTTGCGTTAACCCTGTGAAGACATCGTCCTCATAAAAACTAGTTTGGAAGAAAAATCTAAATGCCTCGAGTAACTCCTTTATTTAGATAGTGAAGATAAACACTCCAGACTAAATTCCATTTGGCCATTACCCCAGTGCCTTTGCATTGAGTGGGGTTATTTAATCTTCACTGCAGTGTAACAGTTCTCTGTTTGGTCTTCTGCATCCAATTATCTTCACAACATGTGATAGCCTGCAAGGGCAGATGACTTTTTTTTTTTTTAAAGCAAACAAACAAAAAAACCAGGATTTGCGTGCTTGCTCTTTCTCTGGCTGGATGGTTTAGTCTAAATAAAGCAGCTCCTTGATGCTTCGGAATATCTGCCTGCACAGCCTGTTTCATATTCTAACAGTAACTGATTATGGTCGCTGGTCTTGCTCCTGTGTTAAACCTCTAATTCCTGAGCCAGTGCTGGCTGCTCTCAGGGTCAGGGATGTGTTTGTGTCTGAAGCAGGAGTTTGGTGGGGTGTCTGGGCTGTCCCACAGACCCCTTTTTCCCCAAGAGGAGATGTCTGTGTGCGCTTCGGACACATCCCGCTGACATCCTCAGCCCTCCTCCTGTGCCGTGAGGAGCACTCGGGTACCACGGAGTGTCCCACGTGTGGATCACAAGGGGGTTCCCTCCAGAAGCTTCAGGGGAAACCTAAGCAGCAGAACCAGAGACTCAGAGCCACCCTGCTGCAGAGGACGCCTGAGAAGCCTCGCTGACAGCAAATACCCGTGTTTCAGGTGTTGTCTCCTTGTCTCTGCTTGCAGCCGATGTTCTCCGTCGCGCCGAGCTTAGCTGCCACCAACGCATCAGCCACCTTCAACCCCTACCTGGGGCCCGTGTCACCCGGCCTGGTCCCGGCCGAGATCCTGCCCACTGCCCCCATGCTGGTGACGGGGAACCCTGGCGTCCCAGTTCCCGCCGCTGCCGCCGCCGCTGCGCAGAAGCTGATGAGGACAGACAGGCTGGAGGTAGGAGCTGGACGCATAACGTGCTCTCACAGGTTGTGTTTGTTACACCTCCTGTGCATAAAATAGTCTTCTAGTGGAAGAAAGCAGTGCAGGTTTCGCTTCAGCTGGTAATGTCATAGTCAGGAGACCTCTCAACAGCTCCTGACAGGAGGTTGGAGCCACGGGGGGTTGGTCTCTTCTCCCGAGGAACAAGTGACAGCACAAGAGGAGCTGGCCTCAAGTTGCTCCAAGGGAGGTTGAGGTTGGAGCTGAGGAACAATTTCTTCCCCTTGAGGGTTGTCATGTCCCAGGCTGCCCAGGGCAGGGGTGGAGTCCCTGTGACCCCTGGAGGGGTTTCCAAGCTGTGGTGCTGAGGGACATGTGACAGTGGTGCCCTGGCACTGCTGGGAGAACAGTTGGACTCGGTCTGTGCCAACCCAAACGATTCTGTGGTTCAGTCTTGGTGACAGGCAAGGACAGGGCATGCTTGTGCAGTAAGTTACTGCTCATGGTTCTGCTGCTGACCCTCCGTTGCAGAAAGGGACTCAGTGTTTCCATTTCTTTAGGAATGGCCACGGCAGCACTAGGAGCACCTCAAAGCTGTGTGTGCCCAGAGGGTGTTGATGTGGGGTGTGCAGGCAGAGCTCCAGCTGCCCGGGTCAGAGGTGGCTTTCAGCCTCTCTTAGTCTCACCCTGGACAGCTGGTGCCAGCGCTCCCCCGCCAGCCTCTCCCGCACCCAGCTTATCTGCTGGGACAGCCCTGACGAGTGATAGGGCTCTGGAGCTGGCGCTCTCTCCCTTGCCCTGCATCTCCCTTATCTGTCAGGCCTGACAGTGTTTTTGGCGCCTTATCGGCGCTGCTACAGCATGGGTGGCGAGCTGGGGATGTCCGGGCTGTGCTGGCAGCTGGTGGCACAGCTCTGGAGGTGGGCAAGGCTGGGCCACCCGCTGTCACCCAATTCACAGATATTAGGGATTGGAAGGGACCTAGAAGATCATCTAGTTCAACCCCCCTGCCAGAGCAAAATCACCTAGACCAAGTCACCCAGGAACACCCGCTTTAGGGCACACACTGCCTGCCGGGGCTCGGCTCTCCGGTGCCACGCAGCAGCCTCGGTGGGTGATGGAGAGCCGAGCTGGGCTGTGACCTCAGACCCTGGCCCAGCACCAGAGCTCAGCACCAGCCTTAGTGCAGTGTGAGATCCCAGTGGGGCAGCGTCGTGTCTGCGTGCAGAGGGTGCGAAGGCCTGGGAAGGGGTGCAGGAGGTGATTGTTCCGCTCTTGGATGAGGCTCCTGGACACAAGGAGCACGATGGAAGTTAGTTTTAAAATGCAGCTAGTTGTAATTGTGATGCTTTTTCTTTCTGCCTGTTCATTTATGTTAACTGTGATTAATGCTCCTTACAAGGAAAATTAGGGGGGTCAGTCTCTTCTCCCAAGGAACAAGTAATAGGATAAGAGGAAAGGGCCCCAAGTTGCCCCAGGGGAGGTTTAGTTTGGAGCTGAGGAACAATTTCTTCCTTTCCAGGGCTGTCCAGGGCTAGCCCAGGCTGCCCAGGGCAGGGGTGGAGTCCCTGTGATCCCTGGAGGGGTTTCAAAGCCATAGAGCTGTGGTGCTGTGTTAACGGTTGGACTGGATGAGCTTGAAGGTCTCTTCCAAGCAGAGCCATTCTTTAATTGTGTGATTCTAATTAATTCCTTTGAAGCTGCATCTCTGCCTGACAGGCAGCCGCTCGGGAGGCTGGGAGCTGGGAGGTGTGTGGAGGGTCATCTGGCAGCGAGCGTTTCCTGCTGCCGCTGTCACTATTCTCAGATCCCACGTCACCACAGGTTCCCCTTCTGCGGGATCACATCATTTCCCTTTTTAGAGATGTTTTTCTCCCAGGAAAGCATTCCCCACAGCACGGTCAGGTTACCCGAGAGGCAGCCGCCCCGAGCCGAGAGCTAGCACACGGGTGGCTGTTCGGCATCACCGCGGGATGTTTGTCCTCTGAGGACTCTGTTTCACCAAGGATACCTGCCAGAGGTGGATTAAAACCAGAATGCAATTGGATAAATTCATAAATAAATCACACTGGATTCAGCAGTGAGTACTGAGGGGGGATGTTGATGGCAGGAGCCCCTCGGGTCGCAGCGCCGGGGTCGGCTGCTGTTTGTGCTTCCACCATGGCACTGGGGACTGTTAACCCAGCACTGCCAGGGCACCACTAAACCCTGTCCCTCAGCACCACAGCTCCACAGCTTTGAAATACTTCATGCAGCTATTTAGAGAAGTGATATACTGCTGAGCCAGACTCCTCTGCACTAGAAGGAGCTTCAGGAGTGTTACTCTCATAAAACACGCAGGGCACTGTCTGCAAAAGAAAAAAAACCCAAACATTTTTATCAATTAGGAAAAACCAGCAAAAATATCTGAAATATTGTTTTTTAAAGGCTGAGTGGCTTTGCTTTGAACTGGTATGGAAAGACCAGGTTGGAAACCCCTGAAAAGAAGTGCTGAGAGCTGGAGGAGTGCCTCTGTGGTCACCCTTCCTGGTGAAATGTCACTGTCACTTTAAAGAATTCCACCTTCTACTCTTTCAGCTGTTCCAAGTTTTGCTTTTTATTTTGGCTGGGATCAAAGGCACATCCAGCTTGACCCACTGCAGCTCCACACCAAGCTTCTGTCTTACAAAATTAGTGTCTGCTGGGGGCAGGGGGTGTCTTTTCCCCTTCCTCTTTCCCTTCAGCAAGCTCAGCTTAAATAGTAGTGAAATATGTAGGTGAGAAGGTCTTGTGCTTGTGCTTTCCAGAGCCTGGGTGATTTACTGGGTACTATCCAAGTTTAGCATTTAAACAGTAACCAAGCACATCTTTTTTTCTTTTTATCAACAGCAAAACGTTTTAATGTTTACTATAATGACAGAACTGCTCTGTAAGATTCTGCACGGTCTGGCTGTCACCTCTCCGAGCAGCCAGCCTGTGCCTACCTGCTCCTCAAGCGAGCTTGTGGCCGTGGCCATCATCATCTGTGAAATGATTAGAGAGCTTTATAAGGCTTAGGTCGCTCTCCCTTGGAATGAGCCGTCCGAGGGAAAAATAACACGATGATGTTAGCATCTAATCTGGGAGTGTGAGTTCTCCTGCTTAGAATTCTAAATGCTGATTTCCAAGAGCGATGTACCCCGGCGTTAATTCAGTTAGCACCCGTGTTCTGGGATCCTCACTTGGGCTCAGGATGCCAGCTCTCCTCACGTCCACCTGGGCTGTGAAGCAGCGTGGAGCTGCCAGGCAGTGTGCTGGGGTGCTGAGTGCCCCTGAGAGGGGTGGGTGCCCGTCATGGGCTGCAGGGTGGTTTTGTGCACGTTTGGACCGTGTAGCCCCTACAGGTCGCCTGCAGATGTTAGAGTGTCCAGGGTGCTCAGCCACTCTCTTAAGGGATCTCAGGGTGGAAATCTCATGGATTGAAGCTTTTCCTGCCGTTTTCCCACACTGCTCTGCTGACAGAAATGCTTTGAACAAAAGTGTGGCTCTTGCAGTGAATTAGAAGCAAAAGGGACAGGGAGGCGAGAGAGAAAGGGACAAGGATCTACTCAAGAGAGGCCAAGGATGCTGAAGGGACAGGAACACTGTCTGCTGAGGAAAGGCTGAGAGCCCTGGGGATCTTTAGTCTGGAGCAGAGCAGCCTGAGAGGGGATTGAATCCATGGGTATCCAGAGCTGAGTGTCAGGAGGAGGGGCAGCCTCTGCTCACTGTGCCCTGGGATAGGGCAAGGGGAATGGATGGAAACTGGAGAACAGGAGGTGCCACCTCAACAGGAGGAGGAATTTCTTTCATGTGAGGGTCCCAGAGCCTGGAAGGGGCTCCCCAGAGAGGTTGTGGAGTTTCCTCTGGAGATTTTCCAGCCCCCCCTGGATGTGTTCCTGTGTCCTGTGCTGGATGAGATTCTATTCTATGGACTTGCTCTGGAAGGGGGGTTGGACTCAAAGATCTCCAGGATCCCTTCCAACCCCTGACATCCTGTGATCCTGTGAATTGCCTAACAGTTCTAGGAAACACAGGTGTTTAAATAGAAGTATTCAGGAGTCAAGGACTGACCAAGCTGCCTGTCCCATAGATAGCATCTCTTGCCAGAAACAAGCAGAAGTTCTTGGAGATTTGCAAGGCAGAATCTCAGCTCTGTGAACAGCCTGACACCCCTGGCACAGCTGAGGTGATCTCCCCACCATGGAGGGCAACCTCAATCCCCACAGGGTGACCAAAACAAACTCAAGCCTGAAGTTAGATGTTGTTGAGTGACTTACAGTGAGTCAGTAACATTGCGGCACCAACTCCAGGCTGGAGATGAACAGGTGCCTCTTTTGTTTATGTTTCTTAATATGCTGAGTGGAAAATGATGATGCTAATTACAGGGCTATTAATAAATAACTAAATAAAAGCTCTCCAGATCTGAAAGGCCAGACAGCATCTCATACTTCCCGTGCCTCTCTTTACTCAAGCAGATGAACGATTTATTGCTGTGTGCCCGCGGCAAAAAAATTTCCAACTCTTGCTTTTGCATAAACAAACATGAATTGGAAACGTTCTTGGTGGCCATCACAGTGGTTGAAGAGCCATGGCTGCGACCACAAGGACTGGCAGTGTTATGGTTTGTGTCTCCCTGCTGTCAATCACCCCCCAGGGTCGTGTTGGGGGGTGTTGGGGATGACCCATTCTCTGCCTTATCTCAGCCACCGCACCAGGAAACCTGCTTTGGGCACATGTTGGCTCTGTCTGGACCAGCTCTCAGTTTTCTGGTCCTTCCTTGGGTTTAACTAGGGTAAAATCAGCTTGTCTGGGGGTGACTTTTCTCTCTGAGAAGCTGCACAGGGTAGGTTTAGACTGGGCATTAGGGAAACATTTTTTGCTGAAAGAGTAGCCAGAGACAGGTTGTGCTTGTGTTGGGGGGGCCTTCCAAGGCCATCCAGTCCAACCCCCTGCAGGGAGCAGGGCCATCTGCACCCAGAGCAGGGTGCTCAGAGCCCCC
>JAOEGS010023507.1:18797-35099 GCA_025447755.1 Corythornis vintsioides | reverse complement strand
CTCATGAGGTTCCCCTGGGCCACCTCTCCAGCCTATCCAGGTCCCTCTGGATGCCATCCCATCCCTCCAGCCTTTCCCCAGCACCACTCAGCTTGGTGTCAGCTGCCAACTTGCTGATGGTGCCTCAATCCCACTGTCAATATCATTAATGAAGATATGAAACAGTATAGCAGTGCTGTCTGCAGCTTTCAGAGGGATGGAGAAAAACATTAATGTTCCTGTTTTACACTGGAAGGACACAGATGGACAGTTGTCATGACAGACTAAGACAACAGTGTCAAAGAAGTGAATGCAAGTGAATGTACTACCTCTGATAACATTGGTGACAATTGTATGGGATCCCTTCAAATCTGTATGAGTCACTGACACAGACCAAAGGCTCACTACAGTTGTGATTGGTAGGTGAGCTGATGGAAGGTTTACATATTACAATTGTGAGCAATGTGTGGCTTCTCATGCCTTTTATGGGCTAAGAAAGGAACATGCACTGTATGGGATTAAAGAACCTCAGACTTTAAATGACAAAAGTTCCCTTACAGTGGGCACTCTGAGTGAAATTACACAGCAAAATGTCTCTTTTTGTTGACCAGTTCTCAATACAAAGACTCCTGTATGCTTTACTCCCAGATCCAGCTCTGAACAGTGGCTGTAGTACAGGGAACTTAATCTGCACTGTGTGCTGTGGCAGATGCTTTCTATGTCCTACCTCTCTCACAGTTCTTTCACTAAGATGTTATGTGGTCTATATATTGACAGAATGTCTGTGTTGCACACCCACCACCTGATTTACTCTTCTTCTGAAGAGCTAAGTACAGGCCTTTATTTCAAAAGTGATAGGAGTGTTTCAGGGAGGAAGACCATATGGTCCACCAAAGCCTATTCCTGTAAGGTTTTAAAAATAGCCACTTTTGTCCTTATCTAATTGCTAACAGCACTTTTCCAACCTCTTCCCTTGGAAAATTGTGTACAGTTGTCTTGTAAGCACATGCAATGCTTATTTGCATATTTGTTTTGCACTTTAACCACTTTTTAAAACAGTCTGTCTCCACAATCCAATGTGTTTGCTACCAGGGCAGAGATTGTCAGGGTATGATCCCTTGCTCACAAATCAGATACTACCTTAAACAGCTTACTGCATCAGTCTGTTGCCCTTTTTCTCCTAGGACTTCTTTACCTCTTGCAGTCTCTTTATTCCCTAAGCCAAAGGTAACTTTAGGCAAATCTTTTTCCTTGAGTCATAAGCTCTGAACCCTACATTATCTGTGGTTTCCACCTACCAGTTCTTCCCCACCGAGTGAAGGTGGTGAGCTAAACACAACTTAGCTAATATGAGCTTTTCTTTTTTTGTCAAACTTTCTGGCAAAATAACTAACACTGTGTTATTTTCACACATCATATATATATACATGTCAAAAATAAAGTTAAAATACTTCAAAAAGTCTCATTTGGATCTCCCAGCATCAGAAAATTCAGCATAAAGAATCACAGAATGTGAGGGGTTGGAAGGGACCTAGAAGATCATCTAGTCCAACCCCCCTGCCTGAGCAGGATCACGAAGACTAAATGTTATCTTTTTGAGTATATCACATTGCATGGATGCATCCCTATGCTTCAAAATATTTGTAGTGTTATCCAAAAGTCTTTATCCTATTGACAGTGAAGAGAGGTGAAATTGTGCCCCATCTGAAGGTGCTAAAGGCAGACATGGTGGATATAAAATCATACAG
This sequence comes from Corythornis vintsioides, assembly GCA_025447755.1. Taxonomy (NCBI): domain Eukaryota; kingdom Metazoa; phylum Chordata; class Aves; order Coraciiformes; family Alcedinidae; genus Corythornis; species Corythornis vintsioides. Next base: position 33,372 of record JAOEGS010023507.1, on the reverse strand, counting down.
TTTTGGCAAGACTGCCCGCCAATAACACCTAGGAATTAGAGAATGGAAACTTATTAGTAAAGGAGATTTATTAATTTATTTTTTTAATCTTATTTAAATTAACTATATTATATAAAAGAGATTTGAGTGTCTTCGTGGCATTAATTAAAAATCTTAGTAACTTCACAGAGACAACTTCAGAAAGCTCACTGCTTTTGAAAGATTCTATCAGTACAAAAATAAATGCTTTATACTTAAAATGGGGAGCATAATAAAATCCATAAGGATATTGTGTTGCCTAAGGCAATTTTGTGTGGTAATCTTCTGTTGATTCTATTGATGCTAGTAATTCATTTGGGGACTCAATGATAGGGAGTGGGAAAATAACTATTGGTTTTGTCCCAGAGGAGGATTGAGATTTTTCTTTTCCCTTGTGCAGACCAGGAGAGAAAAAAAAAAAAAAAAAAAGATATCCTGAAAGGTTTTAAGGACTGCTAACCCAAAAATTATGGGTTACTTAATTTTCAAGTAACTTTTAGAGGAAATTAGTAGAAATTATTGAACAGAAATGTTGCAAACTGGAAAAACTCACAAAATTCACAATTTTACATTTTGTGTTTTGAAACACATGAAAGGGAAATAATCTACTGAAAAAGGTAATTTATCAGAAATTATCAATCAAAATCTAGGCTCAAATAATTTTTCACAGAATCACATAATGGTTGATATTGGAGGGGACCTCTGCAAGTCATCTGGACCAACCCCCCTGCTCAAGCAGAACCATCCAGAGCACATTACCCAGGACCATGTCAGGGTGGTGTTGAATAATTCCAAAGATGGAGACCCAACAACCTCCAGTGAGATCCCTCCTGAAACACCTTCTCTCTATCTGAGCAGTCCCATCAATCTCAGCCTTTGTTCACACAAGAGATGCTCCAGTATCTTCATCCCCTTAGTGGCAGTCATTTGCTGAACTTTCTCTTAGTAGCTCCAAGTCCCTCTTGTACTAGGGAGACCAGGACTGGATGCAGCACTCCAGGTGTGGCCTAACCAGTGCTGTGTAGAGGGGAAGGATCATCTCTCTCACCAGCTGTCAATAGTCCTCTAAGGTAGCCCAGGATACTCTTAAAAGTAGAGAAGTGCCAAGTTTAAAAGGATAACAAAGATTGAAATGGTATTATTTATAATACAACTGAGATGTGTGGAGGGTACTGGTGCTGATGAGGGGTCTAGAGCACATGTCTTTTGAGGAGCAGATGAGAGAGCTGGGCCTGTTTACCCTGGAGAAAAAGAGGCTAAGGAGCCCTTATTGCTCTCTATGGCAAAATGAAAGGAGGTTGTAGAGAGGTGGGGGTTGGTTTCTTAACCAAGTAACAAGTGATAAGACGAGGAAATGGCCTCAAGTTGTGCCAGGGGACGTTTAGATTGGATATTAGGAAGAATTTCTTTACTGAACAGCTTGCCTAGGGAAGTGGTGGAGTCCTGTTCCCTGGAGGGATTTAAGAATCATGTAGACATAGTGCTTAGGGATATGGTTTAACCAGACTTGTCAGTGTTAGGGTAAGGATCGGACTTGATGATCTTAAAGGTCTTTTCCAAGCTAGGCAATTCAGTATTTAGGAAATCCGACAGTACCCTTTAATGTACTTCTAAACATATAAGATACATTGTGTAAAAGTTTATATGCTAACTTAGCAGTCTCATCTGAATATTAAAAAAAAAAAAAAACCAACAAAAAAAAGAACAAATAACATAAATGAAATAGCTTTCATCCTGACTGGTATAACCGATTTTCAAGCTGTTTTCCACTGGATTCCTATGCCTGACATATGTCTTCATGCAGAAGATTCTTCCCATGACTATCCCTGCTACCAGCTCATCAAAATGAATGAGAATTAAAACAACCAAAGAGCTTCTGGTTTGATACAACAACTGCTGTTTTTTCAAGCACTTTACAGAAATAAGTTAATTCCTTTCTTTTTCTATAATTTAATAATCTTTATTTAACGTGCATCTGGCTGTGTCCAATCATGATCTCATGACAAAGCAGCAATCCCTTTCTTCTAATTAACCTTAGCCTCCATTGCCCCCAGACTTCAGTTTATGTGACATCCAGCAATATGCCTTCTCAGCAAGGAAAGTGCCAGGGGATCCCTGTGCCCCAGCCTGTATTCTGCACAGGCTCCTGCTATCAGATGCCCATTCCTGTCCTGGGACCAGGTCCCTGCTCTGAGTGCCATAGACTATCCGTGACCATAAGCTTCTAATCAGCTGGACCTGAGCCAGATGAAATAAAATGCTGAATTTCAATATGCAAGATCTTACCTGGAGACTGGGAAGAGCCAACAGTAGTGTGAAAAGTAATTCTGTCAATCACAGCTTTATTTGCCTAAATATAAGCATGTAAGGTCACTTCAAATACCCTCGTGTGGTTTGCGGGTGGTTGCAGAGGACTAGGGGACTGGACACAGCTTTATCTAAGCAACACCTTCTGGAGAGACAGCTAGTGGCTGGCTGGGGTATCCAAACACAAAATCTGAGACACAGTTACACAGATGAATTCTCCCCTCAGAAGCAAATAGGAAGAAGATTAGGAAAAAACCTCAACCATGGTGTGCTGAGTGACAGCAGCAAATTATTCTAGAGTCTAGCAGAGGATGGCTGCACCTGACCTGCTGGCATGAGAGGAAAGGCTGCACTCTTGCACCTTCCCCAGACTTCCTCATTTCCTCAATGGCAATACAGTATAAAGTCCACTATGATGGTCAGGCTGACCAACAAACCTGACTGTTGCAGAAATAATAATAACAAAGAAAAAACTGATTTAGGTATATAAGACATTTTAAATAGGATTTATCACACAAGTGCTAACCAGTGATAACAGAGACTGGATTATATGTTCCTACATCTGTTCTTGCACCCAGGTACGGAAATGACAGTGGAAAAAAAAGATCACATTGGATGAAAATAGCTTCTGGTTTGGGTTTTGGCAACATGAGTCCGCTTTATTTTTTCTCAGGTGAGAACCAAGGAGATGGCAAAACTCCCAGAGTCTAATAAAAGCAGTAACAGACTCAGCAATTTTGCTGTAAGAATAAAATGAAGAGAAAACAGAGGAGCATGGTGGATCAGTCATTGAGCAGATGTCATCACTCTCTAAATCACCAGACACACTGAAAAATGTTAAACCTATCATGGGACTGCATGAAATATGAATAGGTTTTATATAATTACAGTGTTGGGTTACTTTTTGCATAAAATTTATTTGTATTTGCTTAACTTTCTGTTTATATAGTGTTCCTATTTCAACCCCTAGTTGAACAATTTTATATTTTTTTAAGTTCACAGACAAAAAGTCAGTCCAAAAGAGAAAAAGTAAACTTCCAAACCTTTTTAAATAAGCAATGTGAATTTTTGTTTATATTTTTCCTTTTTATGTTTTTGCTGAATTAAATATGGATTCTTAGAATGTTGACAGTTCTTCTTCCAGAAAGAAGCTTTCATGTTTGGTTCTCATTTTTTGTCTTTTTTTTTGTAATTTGATCCTCTGTTGTATTTTTAACAATGCAAGAGGAACCACTAATTCATTCATTATTTAGTTCCTTTTTAGCTTTTCTGTGTTTTGCTTTGTTCTTTTCAGTCACTGTGTTTTAACATATTTTTGCCAGGAGTTTCAATTTTCATTTCTCATATGTCTTTGACATTGTAGTAAATGAGTTTCTTGTTAATATTTTAACATCCAATTTGTTGTTGGTTTTTTGTTGTCAATACAGTACTCAAAAGTCTCAACATATATGATAATACCATACATTGTCTGTGACTTATAAAGTCCTGCTGAAGTGGCATGGGATCTTGGGATAATCCCTCACAAAGGTGTCATTTCACAGAGCTTTATTCATTGAGAAAAGATCTCGTTTCAAACAGAATTACTCACTGTAGTCTTACTGTCAGTTCCGTTACACATGTGTTTGCTCTTTGTGGCATGTATTGATCAAAATGATTTACATTAGAAATGCCAAATCATGCAACTGAGGTTGCCTGAAGAAACACTGTTATTAAATAAATGGCACTTTCAGTTATTTAAATGATTTTCTATGTCTTTCTGTCAGGACACCTGTTATAAACTCTTTCCTCTCTATGAGTCTTTGCAAGTGGAGGATCACGATTACAGTGCTTATCCCAAGTATCATAACAAATATTTCTAGTACTGTCTCCTGAATATTCTTCTGCTTCTTCAAAGCTCTAACCAGTTCCTAGAATTATTACCAAGACAAAGCCAAACACAAATCCAAAAATAACATGCTAAGAAACTGGAAAAAAATGTTTATATGTATTCAATCCAGTCTTTGGTTTCAATAGATACAATCTCCATCTTTTGACCTAATCCTGTTCTAAGCCTGGTTGAAACATATCAAAGACTTTAATATCTAAGTTCCATTTTCAAAAAGTATTTAGAAACTTCATTTTCATCAGAGACTTAGGAGCCAAATCTATGAAGTTTGTATGAGAAAGGATTTTTTTGCATATAGAACCTGATAAGTTATATCAGCAAAGTTTCAGTTTGCAAATACAATTCAGTACCTTAATAGTGTAAAATGAAATTACTGTTGTGGTTATTCCCAAAATGAATATATTCTGAATTACAAATTTAGAAGACACTTAAAGAAAATGAATCATATTCTGATACGTCTGGTCTATGCTACAATTTGCTGTAAAATACTTTTGCCTTTAAGTATGTATTTATTCAAAATTTTAGCTACAAACACTAGTTGTGTGTACATCACACAAGTGGAGCACTATATATTTAAAAGAAAGTAATCCAGACAGCAGATCAGATCAGGAAAATGACTATGTGCTGCTTTTAATTAATAAAAATAAACAATCTGCTCAGTGCCCATAAATAGCAACAGGACAAACAAGTTTTTGGAAGTAACTTTCTTCCAGCAGTTATTGCAAGCTCAAGTCTAGCCTCCAGTGTACTTGTTTCAAAGTAGTAAAAGTATTTCTGAAATGACTGGTATAAAAAAAGTACTTTAAATCATCTAATGAGCACTTGTACTTCACATTTCAGATGTTTTTAAAACATAAAATAACATAATAATTCCTGTGGTGCTACAGGAACATGAATTCAGTCCAGCTGACTGGAGAAATCCATCTCTCCACACACAACAGAACTCTATGTACACTGGTTAATAACATACATTAAGAAAGTTATTTATCATTGCAAAATACATATACTTGTCTGTTCTTATTTTCTCTAGAACACCAAGTTCTTTCTGTGGCATGACCTAAGATGACTAATAAAATTATCTGGCCATTTTTAATGTTAAGTCAGTGCAGAACTGATGCTTTTGAGACTCTGGAAGTGTCAGATTTCCCCTTAACCCAAGACCAGACTCACTCCTGTACAGATACATAGTGAGATTCGTCTTCCTTCACTGGAATTCTACAGTCATAGGGCTGCTGAGGTGGGAAAGCACCTCTGGAGATCACGTAGTGCAAATGCTTGCTCAGCAGGTTGCTTGGGGCTGTGTCCAGACAGACTTTTTAGTATCTCCGAGGATGGAGACTCCATAACCTTCCTGGGCAATATCCAGTGTTTGAGTGTATTCCCAGTAAAAAAGTATTTTCTTATGTTTAAATTGAATTTCTCCTATTTTAATTTGTGCTTAGTGCCCTTAATCACCTCTGTGTCTCTGTGCTGGACTTGCTTCAGTATGCCCCTGTGTCTCCTTCTACTGGGAAGCTCAGCATGGCACCCTGTACTCCAGATGTTTCTCACCAGGGCTGAGTAGAGAGAAAGTATTCACCTCCCTCAGCCTGATGCTGATGCTCTGCCTAATGCAGCACAGGATTCTTTCTTTGCTGCAAGGACATATTGCTAGCTCTTGTGTCACTTGGTGTTCATCAGGAACAAGAAGACCTTTTCTGCAAAGCTGCTTTTCAGCTGGTTGGCTCCTGCCCATGCTGCTGCATAGAACAGTTTTTTTTGCTTCAGGTGCAGGGCTTGGCATTTCTCTTAGCTGAGTCTGCCAGGCTTCTGTCAGCCCATTTCTCCTGTTTGCTGAAGTCCCTCTGAATGGCAGTAGAACTACATGGTGTATTCACCACTCATCTCAGTTTTGTGTTGCTTGTAAACTCGCTAAGAGCACAGTCTGTCCCATCATCATTAGTGCAGATGATACATGCTGTTGGCTGGCCTATAGACCCCTGGGGTACACCAGCAGTTACCTCCAGACGACTTCATTCTGCTGGTTACAATCCTTCCAGCCTGGAAGTTTGGCCAGTTTTCAGTCCACATCTTTGTCCACTCCCTAGTCCATACATAATTAGTTTGGAAATGTAGATGCTATGGGAATAAGTGTTGAAAGCTTTACTAAACTCAGGATAAACAATATCTAGTGCTCCCCTCTTGTCTGCCAAACCAGTCAAGGCTGTCAGGTTGGTTGCTCATGATTTTCTTTTCAGAAAACCATGCTGAGTACTTCCACTCACTTGATTTTCTATGTTTGGAAACAGTTACCATGATTGTTTTTTCCACCACATTCCCAGGGACTGATCCAAGCCTGAGCAGCCTGCCACCCCCCAGGCCCTCCTTCTTGATAGCAGCAGGGACATTTTCTTTCAGCCTTTGAGGAATTTCACCCAGTTGCCCAATCTGTCAAAGATAATCGAGAATGGCCTTGCAATCACAAGGGCCAACTCTTCTAGCAGGGTTTCTTCCATCTGCCTGCAGACAGGTTACTGTCTTTGAAGATGAGCTAAGAAACTACTTGGACCCCCTGTCCAATGTGGGAGATCATCCCACCTTCTTTTGACACCCTACAGTGGAAGTGCAGGTGCAGCAGTTAAACATCTTGTATTATTTTAATGAAGTCCCTCTCCTTACTCTTTCACCAGAGGAATTCTCTGAATACTCTTTCACCAGAGGAATTTTTCCCTGCTCTATCATGACTTATTACACAACTCACACAGGCAGAACACTTAGAAAGACCTGCTGTTAAATGCTTCAAGAGTAATAGTGCTACTCCTGTATTTGAGATGCGACATCACTTTGTCCCTTCTGTTTCTCCAGCTGTTTGTGTTTTATAGCTGGGTGATGTACAGGGAGGCTCTCAGTGGGGGAGGAACAACATCACCCTACATGTCATAAAGCTCAGGTATGATGCTTCTACAGGAAATTATAATTATCAACACAATGCCAGAGCCTTTGAGTGATTAACTGAAGGAGAGGGAGTAAACAGTTCCTGACAAAATCGTATTTCCACAGCAGCCAAGCCAGTCTTTGGCTCTATTTCTCTGTTTCACTGTCCTTTGGGTTGGGACCATTAAAATCTTTCTACAGTACCTGGAAAGATTACTTTCCATTGGCTATTTAAAAGTATTTTAACTTTAGCAATGATGTCATCAGCTAACAGTCCTTCAACTAGGGACAAAAATAATGCTTTAGCTCTAATAACTCTGTAGGCTGTGATGTCTGCCAGTCAGCTGATAAATCCTTTGGACATTGGTTTTTGAGATACAGATGAATCCCTTAGCTGTATGTGCAACCAGCTACCAAGCTATACGTTGTTCATATAGCAACCCACAACAGCAAGACACCGTTTGGCATTTAAAAACAAATTTAGCATTGCCAATTAGTCAGTCATGCTTTTGGAAACCTTATTCAATGTTATGACACTAATCATTTCTGGAAGGCCCTGGCATATTTTATAATTGAACTGCCAGGTCTGCATTTTGCTGCATTACATTCTTATCTAAGCGTGACTTGTTAACCACATTAAGTTGATTTCTTCTGAAAGCTGGTGTGAAGCATGGAGTCCTGATTCCATGTTTATATGCGATTACAGTATTCCAGCAGAGTACTGGGAGGGTAAAAGATGTTGCTATCATTTGGAGACCTAAATGAATGGCTCATCCATGGATGCACTGCCTGCTGGCTGACTGGCATTTGTTGCCTGTTTCTTTTTGTTTTCATCAAATCCTAGAACAGTCTGCGTTGTAATGAACCTTCACAGGTCATCTGGTCCGGCCCCCTTGCAGTGAGAAGGGTATCTTTAACTGCATGGGTTGCTCAGGCTCCCATCCAACCTGATGGATTTCCAGGGATGGGGTTTCTATCACCTCTCTGGGCAACCTGTTGCAGTGTGTCGCCGTTCTCGTTATAAAGATTTCTCTCCCGGCCTCTCATCACCTGTGTCTTCTTTGTTGTCTAGACCTATGATTCTGTCTTTCAGGGGCAGGGATTCTACTCAATTCTATTTTCTTAGCCCTTCATGGAATGCCACAACTTTGAGTTCTAAGACACACAGTGACTAAACTAATACTCTAGTATCTTCTCCTTCATTTTCTTCCCTCTTCATAATCTTAAAGGACTTGGAAGCTACAAGAAAGGGACATAATTCCTAGTGTAGATTAGTGAATAGCCTTAAATGTGCTTCAACAAACTTTTTTTTTTTTTTTTTTTGCATCAGTAGCATCATGGTACATTCCCTTTTTAGCACAAACTTGTACTAAAAAATGTGAAATTGCATGTTGCTGGAATAGGCTTATCTCAAAATGCAAAGACAGGTATCTACACTTTCAGCAGTTCTCTGCCATGCCTGCTTGGACCTACTTCCTAAAGTGAGATTAAGCTGCTTGAATTGAAAACTGTGTGTCATGCTTGACACTGAATGGAGTTACAAAGAGGGTCAATATGCAGCTGAAACAAAATGGTTTAAGGAGATACTGGTTTTAAGGGGCTTTATTTCCAGAACTTTTAGGGTCCAAAATCAGCAATGTCCATAAGCTTTCCAGAGGATTAAGGGTGGGAAAAAACCTCAATTCAATTGTGTGACCCTTTAAATACTACTATCAGGCTAGGAGGTACCTGTTCTTCATGCATTGTACAATTCCAGATGTCAGGAGAAATGATCTGTTGTTTATTCTTGCTCAACACATTTGAAATCTGGCATACTTGGAATTTTAATGCTTAGTATTTCAAGGAATCAGGTAGCATTAACTACTCCAATTTCTGTGTGCAGGGCAGTCAACCCTGCAAGCTGCCTGCAGCTGACTTCCATCATTTTCAGTACATAAAACCAAATTTGTACTGAACAAGGGACTTCAAAAGAGTGGCAGATACGGTGGATTGGACCTCTTGCACCTTTGTACCATATAGTATTGCACAATCTACTTTCTCCTCTAGGCCTGTTTAAATTTAAAATCCTGATGCTTAGTATTTCTTTTAAATGAAGAGAGCAGTTCTCTGCTATGAACAGAATAAGTCTGTTCTTATTCCTGTCCACTGCAATAAGTGAACTTTATGAAGGGAAAATAGACTACTTTTGTTGCTGCATTAGATCATAAAAATATAATTAAAGTTGAGGTAGATACTCCTTGAAAAAGATGGTAAATTTATTGTCCAAAATGAATTATCAGATTTGATCTTTGGTAGAACAAAATAAATATCTGAGTCTCAATAAACCTTTGTTCTGCTGGAAAACATCCCTCTTTATTAGTGGTTAGCATTCTGACTTTCAAAAGGGCCATGACAACAATAGAACTGATAGTACTTCCTAACCTGTTTAAACCCTATTAGTAAAAAACCACCTAGAAATGAGAGACATACATATATTTTTTTTTTTTTTTTTTTTTTAAATTCCAGCAGATGTCCCATATAGGTATCTGTTTGCTAAAACTACAGTGGTTTTTTTTCAGCTTTCAGAACATCTGTAATGTATTTCATTTGCCACTTTTGCAGGGTGCAAATAACAGCAGGCAGACAGATCTATTAAAAATGTAAGAGCTATTCCAGTAAATCAGTTAGTTTGCAGTAAATCAGTTAGTTTACTATTACTGAAGTTCTGTATGAAGTGAATCTTGCTGTTGGCAGAACAGGATTTTGTAATAAATAATACAAAATATCTGTTTTTTAAAAGGGATTTTGTAAAGAGACTTCAACAATAAATGATTTAATGGTATACATGATGATCAATGGAGCTGTCTTGTTGCATCTCAGAACACTGAAAATTCTGGTGTACATAGAATCCTAGAAGGACCTTTGCCTTTTATTAATAGCTGACACTGTTTTTGAAAATGTGGAAATCTGAGCTTCTAGAGTTTGTGAAGAAGAGTGAATTATCTCTCCCTACTGAAGGCTGCAGCAGCATCAAGTGAAATACGTTCTGGTCAGCAGTCATCTACCTAGCTGGGCAAAGATCCTTAGCAACTTAGAGTGTGCAAAGGAGATGACTGTCCACTGGACACGGGGGCCACAGTAGAGAATAAGATGGGCACACAGGAGAGAGCATCTCAGAAATAGATGGGCTCCACCAAATAAATTTCCTCTTTCCAGAGAAGGACAGAAACAAAGGTGCGTTAAGACTAGGGGAAGCTGAACATAGTAGGAAGAAGACAGACATGTTATCCCATGTCCAGCCCACCCCTCTGTCATAGCCTGTTGCCATCAATAGACATGTTGATACGCCAAAATCTCCTAGATGTGGCTCTGCTCTCCTCTCAGATACTGAAGCTACATGTGTCCTGCAGGTTGGCTCTACTTTGTCAGTCATGATAAGGAAAAACTTCCAGTCCCATAGCATTGTTAAAGTTCTCAGATTCTCCCACATTCACCTACTGCATTATAGTGTCTAAACTGTATTCAACAGCATTTTCATCAGTGCCAAATATAAATTTAATTTAATTCCTACATTTATTCTGCGTATACATCTAAGGACCACACTCATTCTATCAGATTCTTTCCTCATCCTTGTTTGCTACTCCTTTAGTTTTTTGTCATCTGCATATTTTGAGTATAAAGGTGTTCTTTTTTTTCTAAACTGAAAAAAGCTACTTAAAAGACAAAGACCAGGGTCCAGTCCCAACAGAAAATCATTGCAAACACCTCCACTCAATTATAGTCTCCTGTTTACAGAAGTGAAAATAAAAATTGGGATTTGCATGCAAAGCAAGGCCACAAAGAGAGTAGCTCTTGAAAGTTCATGGATGGATAATCACAGCAGATAGATCTCTAGGAAAAGACTGTAGTAATAGAGAAAAGGAGTGTTAACCAAAGAAAACTACATTTCAATCATCATAAAATATCAGGGTGGCCAAACAGCATCTGGGATCATGGAAACCAATTAAGGGAAAAATTAGTGGGGCATTTTTCCAGGAGGATGTTGTGGTCTTACACCCAAATGAATACTTCATCTTGCAGAAAGATCGTTTCCATTTGAGTCAGTCAGGGCACAGATGCTGGTTTGTAAAATGAATGTAAAGAAATACAACTTACTTAATTCCCAAGGTGGAATTAAAACTCATGGAGGTTAATGCACCTGGGTCAGATGGCCTGGAACAGCATACATCCTATATGCTGAATGAACTGGAATGGAAACTGCAAAGCTTTTTAAATGAAACTAGCAAGTTCAGAGGTTGTGCCATATAAGTAATAAATAGTAAATGAAGTCTTCATGACTAGAAGGGGAAAAAGTAATTTAAGCAACAACAAGCCAATTAGTCGGAATTAGTGGCATAAGAGATTAGAGAAAAAAAAAATAGAATCATTGAATCATTTAAGTTGGAAAGCACCTTTAATATGATTAACTATTAAACTATCACTGCCAGGTCACCACTAAACAATGTCCAATTGCAACTTCTGCACATCTTTGAAATTGAGTCACCCCCAGGGATGGTGACTCAATCATTCCCCTAGGAACCCTGTTCCAATGCTTATAGCTCTTTCAGTGAAGAACTTTTTTCCTAGTGTCCAACCTAAACCTCCTGTGGCATGACCTGAGGCTGTTTCCTCTTGTCCTACTGCTTGTTACTTGGACGAAGGGACCGACCTCCACCTTGCTAAAACCTCCTTTTAGGTAAGAGTGTTAAGGTCTCCTCTCAGCCTCCTTTTCTCCAGGCTAAACAACCCCAGGTCTCCCAGCCACTCCTCATAAGACCTGTTCTCTAGACGTCCCCCACAACTGAACCCAGTATTTGAGGTGCAACGTCCCAGTGGCATGTACAAAGCCACAATCTCTTCTCTGGTACTGTTGGCCACATTATTTCTGATACAAGCCAGGATGCTGTTAGCCTTCTTGGCTACCTGAGGAATACATGAAGATAAACTGATAAAACACAACTTGGTTTCACCAAAAATAACTTGCATCTGGCTTAACTCATTTTTTGTTGTTGAGGTAACTGATTTTTTAGACAGGAAAAAAAAGTAGGTCTAATTTATCTCAATTTTTTTAATATAGTACCACACAAGAAGTTATTAGTTATGCTGAAGAAGATGTACAATGCTTATAAGGGGATAAAACACAGACTGGAAGGCAGATAAGTCTTGTAATGAAAGGGGATTCATCCATATTGAATGCGATTATTAGTGCATTCTCCAAAGGCTGTTCTTGTGACGGATACTCACTAATGGTAGCCAGAAAAATTGATCCCATACCCCTTGCATTTTGATGTGAATTTCCTTTAGCTGATAAAATTAATTCTTGGAAAATTTTTGGGCTGGGGGGAGGTCAGTTCTCAAGGACTGTTTTGGAAAACAATATTCAATGTCTTTTATCGATTACCTTGGCAAAAAAATAATTATATTTGTTGAAGAAATTAGGAGGTTTTGTCAATGTAGAGGTAGATAAAGGCAGAAGAATAAAGCTACTTTAAAGACTAGAATAATGGAAATACAGCAAAATGTAATAATGCACAAAGAAAAGCTGTGCCTTTAGCAATTCATATTCACTCTGCTTCCTGTACAAAAGCATCTCATCAGTAGAAAACAGATGAGGAAGAGAAAAGCTCATGTGACAACCTCAAAATAAATCTTATTGATTAATATGACTTTTTGATTTGACCAAAAAAATTAATATTTAACTGGAGTTGTCTGTTTCTTTTCCAGATTATACTTTTAGGCCAAATCCTTTGAATTACAGCCTATCCTTTCATGGAGACATTAATCTCTTATTTTATAGAGATCCTTCCACTATGACCTGAGGTTCTGTCACGACAAGGTCAGCAAACCAGCTGCTCTGCATTGCACACATATCCCATGCCTGACAATCCTGTAGCAGAAGATTGCAGTATATGCCCCTGTGGATAACTCATAGGAGTGATAAACTACCATCAAATTATAAAACACAGGAGACTGTGAAAACAGCATCTCTGAGGAGTTTACTCAGACAGCAGAAAACTGTGCTGGAGGCAAAAAGAAAAATATGAGTATCCAGGAAGTATTTGTAAAAATCCCAGGTGCATAGCATGCCTCTGAATGTTCAGAGTACTGTCAAATATTGACTTCAGCTCAATATGTTTAATTTTGGTGTGAAAAGAAAATAAAAAATGTAGCTCCAGGAATACAGCTCAGTTATTCAGTAGGCCAGAGAGAGGAAAATAATAATCTGGGGGTGGGTTCTATCTAACAAGACTAACAAAGGACCCATCAGTTAGAAATGAGCATTATATCATACTTTCCAGACTATTCATGGGATTAAACCAACTGTGCATACAGTAAGCTCTCTTCACAGCTCTGAGAGCAGCACAGGCACCGAGACCCATTAGTCTTGGATGGTTTTCAAGACACAGACATTGTTTATGTTGTGCAGTGGCCCAAGGCTGCGGAAGAGGAAACTGTAAAGTGTAATGAGCAAGCCAGAGTGTGCAGAGTGCTGTGTGCTGGGAACCAGCAGCTTTTCAGCTGGAAATGGAGGTGTTGATGTTGGAAATGGGCTTTTATGTTATGAGGAAAAGAACCAAAAAAAGAAAGAAAATGCTTCAAGATTGCATGGTCATCTAAGCCTCCTGCTGACTCTGCTTCCGGGTGTGTTATTCAGCACAGCTCTGATCATAACAGTGGTGAAAAGCTTGTGAAAACAAGGTAATCAGGAACAGATTTTGGCAGTAAAGTATCTAAGTGGCTGTTTGTTGTTGTTTTGTTTTGTTTGTTTGGGTTTTTTTCTTCTTGTGGGTTTTTTTGGTTTTTTGTTTGTTTGTTTGTTTTTTTAAGGCCTACATTTTTATTCAGAAAATTAAATTCTGGTGTTTTGGTAAAATTCAGTGTGTTGCAAGATTGATATTTAAGTGTTTAGAGAGACCTAGTTCAGAGAGTGCTGGCTGTGGGCAGGTTGTTGAGGAGAGAACCATGAAATTACAAAAACGATGACAAACACTGGCTCTTGCACCCTGTTGGCTAAACACAGGAGAGGTGTATTGGCTATTTCCCACTTGAATATCTTAATTTTCTTATAGCCCTGAGGTGGCCCAATTACCAAAAGGGGAGCAGAAGAGAGGAGAGTGTCACATTGTGGGCGGAATGACTGCTGGCGAGGGTCTGGCATGTAGCTGGTGTTATAGTTCAGCCTCAGCTTAAAAAAACCCTCCATGATAAACACAAAAGTGTAGTCACAAAGAGGAGAAACATGGTATTTGTCCAGATGAGCAAAATCCATAGGAAACTTGCAGTGTGCTAAGCAGAAGACAATGAATAGAACACATGTGCCACATCTGCTGTGGTCTGGCACAAGAGTGAAGCAGATCAAGGGAGGTTCTCCTCCCCCTCTACTCTGCACTGGTGAGACCCCACCTCGAGTACTGTGTCCAGTGCTGGGCACCC
>JAOEGS010023507.1:0-18697 GCA_025447755.1 Corythornis vintsioides | reverse complement strand
GGAGGATGGAGCCAGACTCTGCTCAGTGCCATCCAGGGACAGGACAAGAGGCAATGGGAGTCAGTTGGAGCACAAGAAGTTTAGGGTAAAGGGTGCCAGAGCCTGGCAGGGGCTGCTCAGGGAGGTTGTGGAGTCTCCAGCCCTGGAGACATTCCAGCCCCCCCTGGATCTGTTCCTGGGTGACTTGGTCTAGGTGCCCCTGCTCAGGCAAGGGGGTTGGACTAGATGATCTTCTAGGGCCCTCCCAACCCCTAATATCTATGAATCTGTGAATCTGTGAAGCTGGAGGCAGGAGACAGAGGCTGGCAGTACAGGTTGCTGCTGCAGCTCCCTCCCTGATGGGGGTCACTGAGGGTGGGTGCCAGGAGAAGGCAGATCCAAGCTTGGGTCTGAGCTTTGCTTGCTCCTCCAGCAGGAGGTAATATCCTTTCCTAAATGTTTTTCGTTTCCATTATTAAAAACAATCAACCAAACAAGTGGTTGAGTTTGCACATGGGTGTTTGGTGGAGTGACTTTCTCATGGTGGGCAATGGTGCAGTCATTCTGCCCAGCTGACTCAGTCCCTAGCCATCTGCACTGGCCTCCTGAAACCCCAACTCTCATCTCTGCAGGTGCCACCACTCTGCCAAAATGTCCCAAGAAGTGGAGTGGTTTTCTGCTAGGAACCATTTTAAACAGAAACTGGCCAGAGGATGTTATTATGAGATAGTTGAGCTCTGTTTTAAATTGTTATTTGTGTCCTTGCTTGCAGGCAGAGTTGTGCAAAATCTCCCCTCCTCCCAGTCCCCAGCGAACAGGACTCATATCTGAACACTGCTGTGCAATACTTGAACAGGGAAAAATCACAAAGAACTCTAAAGAGAGAAATCAATGGGGAAGTGAGTGTCACGAGCAGTGACTTAGCTGAGGTGCTTGGGAATAGAGGTTTAGAGACTGTCACCTGATGTTGCTAATTCTACCAAAACCCAGAAGAGTCAGTGATTTCAGTTTAGAGGATTAGGAAACTGAAAAATTAAAAAAAGCAATATGAAGGAGCAACAACATGACTGGACCCAGACAGGCATCTGGAGGGATACCTGGTCTCTTTGCAGCAAAATTTAAGTGGCGAGATTTAATGTCTGCTCCTTTCCCCAAAACATCCCTGGTTTTAGTGAGCTTATGTTTCATCTGACTGGAAACACGTTTAACAGCACATCTGATGAAACTTTAAGTTAATGGGGTGTCCTCACTGTCCTGTGAACAAGGTGTAAGTTTCCTTTCCCTCAGCCTGTGGGGAATATTCTTCTGCAATAATTTAGTGTCAGGGAAATCAAGCAGTGTGATCAGCACATCTTGGTAGGCTGTAATGGAATGTGACTGATGTGTCTGTCCTCTTACCCTCTGAGAAGGTAGGGATTGTTTATACCTAAGTGCTGACCTTCACAACTGCTTATGTTCTCTCTCCTATAAAGAAAACAGGTGTAAGTACTGGAGTGATTGGTTACTGCACAGGTCTGGCAAGTCTGAGGTTTTGAGCATTAGAGTTTTTTTGTTGGGTTTTTTTCTTGTAGTCCTATTTCATGCTCTGCTGCCTTTGAGATCTGCTTTGAGATCCACATTCCTGCCCCACACCTTGCCCCAGCCCTTTCTCTGTGTCTTTTCCCATATGCAGAAACTCCCCTTGCACATACTCACCAACCTGGACTGTCACCTCCACCGTGCAGCTCAGTGCAGGAGCTGCACATGCTGGGAGCTGAAGCAGCCTGAATGGCTCCCATATGCATTTTGCTGATAGCAAACATGGAGCATATAATTACCAAATTCACACACAGACTGCTAATAAACACCCACACTCATCTTCTCAAAGAAAAGATGTCATAACTCGTTTCATCATTTTCACTGTTGTCAGTGAATATTATCTATTTATGGGGAATAGCTCAGGTTGGCACAGTGAAGGAACCAGTCTGAAAGGCTGATTACATTAAGCACACTGAAATTATTGTCATATCAAAACAGGCCTGGTTGAACATCATTTTAAAAAAATTACTGACTGTAAATAGATTATTTATTTATTTATTCTTCGTACTAAATGCATTCCCTTGGGGACAATTAAGAGAAAAAAGTATGCTTGGAAACTCTTATTTTAAAACAGGAATTTGGATGTGAAAACAGAAACTGAATTACTGTAATGACTTAGGGATTTCTAGGGTGTAATTCATGCCCTCAGAGCTGTGCCAACATGGACAGTTTGTCTCTCATCATGTCACTCTAGAACTGGTAATTCTTAATTCGCTTTATCTCATCTACAAATAGTTAAGATCTGGTACATTGAGGGAAACCCAGCACAGCCCAAGACAGTAACTGAATGTTACTGAGCTGAATGAGAGCAAAGTGGCTGCACAGCTCCTAGGAGACATGTGGCACCTTTCTCATCTCAGGTTTGGAGTGCTTGAAAAGAAATATTTGGATTTTTCTTTGATGGTTTTTGAGCTGCCTCTAAGTTTTCCATTAAAAACCATCATGATTTTGTAATCTTCAATTACTTTTGAGTTATTTATGGATAGAATGGATTTGTTGAAATGGCAATGTTCTTGGTTGTGAGCTACCTCCATAGTACACATATAGGTGAAAAGCACAGCTTTTTTTTTTTTAAGAAAAGGCAACTTCAAGTCTGTAGCTTTTGCTGTATCCTGTGCAGTAAAGATTCTGAACAGTTTCACTTTTCAGCATTCAGCTGTGCCAGAAATAATGTATATCTATGAAAGCAGAGGTTTTTTCCCAAACAATAACTTTAACTAAAAACACTGTAGAGAATAAGATTAAGAGTTAGGGGCTAAAATTCTTGAATGCTGCTGGGAAACTCTCCTGTGTAGCTCTGTGCTGGCAGTCACTGAGACTTTTCATTAGATTGATTTAGAATTTTCCATTAAATGTTTGTCCTTTTGCTGTCAGAAAAAAATACTATTGAGAAATGTGAAAGCATCCAACAGGAATTTTCTATTTAGACCTACATGCTTGTTTTTCCTTAAGCCATCAGTGTGAAGTATTGCATTGGTGTTCAAACCAAATCACAGTGTTTCTTTTTTTTTACATGAAAAGGGATTTTTCTTTTGTGCTTTGCACCAAAGTGCAGGTGCTGCAAAGGAGGTGTAATTCATGTTCCATGCTTTCCTTATGTGTACTACAACTTCCCTGAGACCCCTGGCTCTTTCCTAATATCACACTGCCTGATATTTTCCAGAAACATTCAGTTGAGGTCTCTAAAATTTTGAGTTTAGAAGCATTTTTTTTTTTCTCACAGAAAGTTCTGTTAATTACACCTTCCTTTGATCTGAGATAATAAAATAATAATAATATTGTAATTTCCCAAAGGACAGAATTGTTGACATTTTGTTCAGATGGCTGGCCTCTCTGGCTATTGCTCAGTCACACTTGTGAAGAGAAAAGAGCAATTGCTCCAAACAGAAGTGCTTAGTATGGTCACTGCTTCAATTTGAATTAATTGCACTTAGAATAAACCTTGGAGAGAGTTTGGCAGATACATACTGTGTTAAATGACACAAAATTGTAATTATTATTGTTATGGCATGCATTAAAAGAGTATTTATCATGTAGGTGAAAAAAAAAAGCAAAAGTTCTTACTAATAGATATTCCCCAAGAATAAATGGTAGGCAAGTGCCAGGAAAGTGAGACACGATTTTAAAATTTCATTTAATAGTTAACTTTGGCTCTAAAAATAAAAATTAATTAATTACCTCTTTAAAGCATTTTAATAATGCCACTATTTAACCTTTACAGCAACCTGGTGAAGCAGCTGATTTTAGTACTGCCAATTTAGAGATAATTAAGGAGCAGATCTGCTAAAACATCTTCATTTTGGATGTCTTCATGTTTTTAATTCCTACTTTGAGACACTCAATGGCTGAAGAGCCTCTGCACCTTTTATTGTTCTCAGGCCAAGATGTGGTGTCTCAAAACATTTTGCTCCCAAAGCCCCACTGTGAGAAGCCATCCACAGGAATAAACTGCTCCCAGATACACACCCTTTGCTGCTCCACAGCAGGCAGACAGCTGTCAGATAACTGAACAGATGCAGGGCACAGGCATTTATCCTGGCTTTCCACTGCTTCTCACTTCTCCTGCAGTGAGTGAAGCCAGGTCACACTCCCACCAGTCACTGAGAAATCACTGGTGAGGGCGGTTGAAGGTCCAGTGCTCCCACTCACTCCATGACTGCCTCCTGTTCAGTGAGATGAGTACATCCAGCAAAGCTGGACCATTTGGTTGCACAGGTACCATTACAACCATACCTCTTAGGACAGATGAAAGCAGTTTCACTACCTGTGGGGATTGACACTCTCTGTTCCTGAAGCTCTCCAATGGGTTTCCCCGTAGCCTAAAGTCAAGTTCTCTTCACCCACAGGGAGGCCTGAAGTCTTGCTTTGACTTGTCCTGGTGTTTTCCCAGCCCAGATAGGTTTGCTGAGGACAGTGAAGGCCAAGGTCTTGTATTATTATCTTCTTCAGTTTGCTTTGGAAGGATGCAAACATTATGGTTATTATTGCTAGGAATAGGTGTTCTTTTTTTTTTTTTTTTTTCTTCCCTGCAGGTTTTCTGTTAATTACTGGTTCTGAAGTAGCAAAAAAGAGAGGGATTTGGGAAAAGGGTGAAAGAGGATACTTGTGTTTAAAAATGCTTTATCAAGGCTTCTATTCTAAAAAAAAAACCAACCCAACAAAACAAACAAAAAAACAAAACCAAAACCAACCCAGCAAAGATGGAAAAACTTGAAAGCATACAGACAAAGGAGCAAGTATGGGAAGATACGTGCACTTCCCTGCCACAGATTAAGAAGAGGAGGAACATATTTTAAGTCAATGGATAAAACACACACTCATCTGAATGGCAGAAGTTTAGTTCTGGAAGGAAACAAACCATTTGTCAAATCATCATCTTTCTTCAGTTAATTATTTATTAATAAAGAAAATGAACTGTTGGAACAAGAACACAGAAACTTTCCTGTTTAAGGTCTGTGTAATCTGGCTGTCTGCCTCTGAAAATGACCATCACCAAATGCCTCAAATAAAACTGCAAAAAGCAGCTCAGTACTGGGTTATGAAACAAATTGCAAGACCAGTTTCTTCTTAAACTTAATCTGTCAGAAGTTTAAGTTGACTTATGCCTTGATATAAGAAGTTTATTCCTTATTTCTAGTATTTCCAGCTCTCATAGTACTTGGTGTATTTCAAGCTCTGACCTTGCATTTTGGTTATGAAATCTCGAATTTCTTTAAAACCAGTGAATAAATAAACAAAACAGAAGGGAAAAAAAAGAAAGAAAGAAAAAGAAAGAAAGCAGTTGACAGTCTTGTCCTGTTCTTATACTTTCCTTGGGAAAACAGCTAGTGAAGAGAAGACTAAATGCAGTTATGATCTGATTCAGAATGGCCTTTTATACAGTAGATATCACTTAAATTTTGAAAAATAATACCAAAATTCATAAGACTAAAGCAAGAAACTCAAATTATTTCTATTTCACAGATAAGCTAATTTTTATTTATCTGGATGTAGATTACCTGGAAAAGTTGTGGATTATTTTCCAGTGCTTAGAATTGCAAATATGTCTTAGAATCCCCATGTATCACAAGAATCAGTCTTGAAATGCTGGATATTGTAGTTTAAAAATAGCAGCATATTATATTGGTTTTATTATTTTCTTTAAAAATAGTAAGAACATGCTGCACCTTCATAGAAAGTACCTTTGAGGGTTGTTTTTAAAAGTAAGAACTTATGAGGAGAGTTTTATTTTAACAACCATTCTAAAGAACCTTTTTTCTTTTCTTTTTTTTTTTTTTTTTTAAAGGGAAAAAAAGCATACCCCACAGCTATTGTAAGGCAGTGATTGCTTTTGCTGCAAAACTGACACCACAGCACAAAGTTGTATTATCCCGGAGGATGCCTCTTTCCATGTGATTTTAGTGGAAAAAGAACTTGGTGGAGTTTAGGAGGTGCTTATAGGTCTTCTGCAACAAGGTCCTGGCTAAGAACCACTGTGTGTTAAACAGGCAGCACCAAGCCCTTGAGCTTCTGCAGCGATGCAAATCTGGAGGGAGGCAAAACCTGTGTGAGAGAAAATGAGCCTGTTAGCTACTCACGATAAACAAAAAAAGGCAGGCAGAATTTGTGCATGCCAGCACAAATAGTGTTTTTAAGGGCATAGATAGCATCTTTGGGGATGTTCTATTTTTAGCTTGAAAACTTTAATATGGATAATTAACTTCAAATGTACAGCATAAACAGGCAGAAGCCTGCTGGTGAAATTAATTATTCACCCCAGGAAGGGATAAGGTGTGGGTGAGAATGCTCAAAATGGGAAAGGGGAATTTACTGTCTGGAAATGGCTGAAAGCAAAGCAGAACCTGAGTTCTGTGGGGAGTGCTAGAGGTTTGTGCAACGATTATATGGGAATAAAGCTAAGAAGTCAGAAAACTGCATCTTGTGAGACTTTCTTCCCACAGCGTTTCTGTGTGTGGGTACAGAAGTTACACCACCTCAGAAGGTATCAGTTCGTGGTGTCTGCACTGGGTGGTTTATGGTGTCACCTGGTGTAGCACATCACAGCAGTGACAGAGCCCTGGCTGTGTCATGGTAGAAACAATGGTAAAAAAAAACTTTACTGGAAAGCAGAAGGCAAGCTCTGTAAAACCTCTGTAGGGTCAAATGATCAACCTGAACTCTGTAATCCACTGACATGAGGAAGGCATAAGAATAAATTGAGTCTGGCTCACTTTGGTTGGCACAGAGCTAATTCTTGTCTGGAGGTTAAACAAAGAAACCCACCCTCTTCAGTGATGAAGCCCACGGTCTCTTCCTAGCCATGCTTTGATTCAGTACATTGCAGTTAAAACAACAGGAAATGACAGAGCCAAAGATGTTAAATCTTACAGCTTGGTGCACCCTCATTGTCACCAGTCTGCCCAATGCAGTCCTGTGGAAAACAGATTTTGCAGTCCTGCTGGCACAGTCCTGCTACCAGAGGGCTCTCAGAACCCTACAACCACTGCAGCAGGGAGAAAAGTGTAGGTGACCCACATGTACACTCTTCCTCTTTAGAACTAGCATGTCCTTCTGGTCAGCAGGACCACTGCATCATTCACCTTGGGGTTTTCTCTGAGTGGGGGTGGTATGTGTGCATAGGAAAGAGAGAGAAAGAGAGGGATGCTGCTCATTTTTTTTTGTCTCTTAATTAGAATTATTACCATGGCTCTGAGAATTCAACCATCATGGAGACAGTTGTCGTCACTCCTCCATGATACAGCTTGCAGGAGGCCAATATCAGCTTTCTGACTGAGTTAGAGGTCAGAGTGGAAGACAGAGGACCCACATATCAGCTCTTGCTCATCAGAGAAGACAAACCAAAGTGCTCATGAGTCACTGCTCAACATGTGCTTGTATATACTTTTTGGGCTCTCCACCCTATACCCCTCCAGCCAGGATGCAACACCACCTTTGCTGTGTGCTGGACACACAGGGCTGCATCCTTCTCCTGGGCAATGGAGCATGTGATCTCTTGTTTCATGGCTTGGCTTTTTCTTGACTGAGAAAAAAGAGACACAGCTACATTCACCTTCCACATCAGCATGGTGTGGTGTTCATGCATGGAAGAACAGTCTAAGCATTATTGGTGATGAGTTGCTTTCACAGCTTTCTGACATGAACAGAGCAGCTCATGCTTAACAGGTCTGTTTGTGTCTACCTGTATAGGTATTCATCCTTGCATCCTCTGAGCAGCTGTTACACTCTTTCCAGTTTGATTTGCTTACATCTTGGGATTCAAATTACAAGAGCTGCAGAGAGATGGGCAGAAGACAAGCTAAGTTACCATGAAGATATAGTCTCTATGAAGTTCATTCAGGTTATTTTTTAAGACACAAAGACAGAGAAGAAAGGACTGCAGGAATTTAATGACTTTTCCACAAGCCAGCATCATTCAACAAGACCAAGTGCAGGGTCCTACACTTTGGCCACAATAACCCCACGCGATGCTACACACACTGGAGGATGAGTGGCTGGAAAGCAGCCTGGTTGAGAGGGACCTGGGAGTACTGGGTGCCAACCAGCTGAAGATGAGCCAGCAGTGTGCTCAGCTGGCACGGAAGGCCAATGGCATCCTCACCTTTATCAGAAACAGTGTGGGCAGCAGGACTAGGGATGTGATTCTCACCCTGTGTCTGGCACTGCTGAGGCCTCACCTGGAGCACTGGGGGCAGCTCTGGGCCCTGCACTTCCAGAAGGACACTGAGGGGCTGGAGGGTCCAGAGGAGAGAGACAAGACTGGGGAAGGGTCTGGAGGGAAAGTCTGCTGAGGAGAGGCTGAAGGAGGTAGGGTTGTTTAGCCTGGAGAAGAGGAGACTCAGGGGGACCTTAGCACTTTCTACAGCTACCTGAAGGGATGTTGCAGTTAGATGGGGGTCAGGATCTTCACCCAGGCAACCAGTGACAGGATGAGAGAACACGGCCTGAAGCTTCACCAAGGGAGGTTTAGACTGGGTATGAGGAAGCACTGCCTCACAGAGAAGGCCATCAGCCATTGGAATGGCCTGCCCAGAGAAGTGGTGGAGTCACAGTCCCTGGAGGTGTTCAAGGGAAGACTGGATGTGTCACTTAGTGCCATGGGTCTAGCCAATGTGGTGGTAATAGGTCATATATTGGACTTGTTAATCTCAGAGTTATTTTCCAGCCTCAATAATTCTGTGATTCTGTGCAATTCTCCAGCAAATGTATATGAGCATCTGTGATGGCAATTTATAAACGCTAATAATTAATCCTGAGCTGGACAAGCACCAGCCTTCCCTTCCCTCTAGGTGACTCAGTTCAGCAGGGGCTGCTTATATATTCTGGCTGGGTACCTCATTTTAGCAAACACATGATGCACAGACTGTTTGTGTGCTGCTGCTTTGCTTACCATCTGTGAGGATGCTGTTGTCCACAGGCTGATACCATCTCTTCCTCACTGTAGGCAGAATATGATCAGAGGACCCCATTGCCACTGACATTAAAGAAGAAGGCAGCACATAATTGCCTTTGTTTTGCATTGTTTTCTTAATAAGCTAGCTCGATGGAGAAATGTCAGTTAGGCCTTGATTTTGAGACAAAAGATTTTTTCTTGTCTAATTTAAAGCATTAAAATCTGCCAAATTTAGTCATTAAAACTCTACATGTAAATTGAAGCCATTAAGTTACCCAAACACTTAAAGCTTAAGTAAATTTGCAGTAAGATGCACATAGATTTATTCCACATATGGCTCCCCTATGGGAGTTTCACAGCTAAATCCCTGTGCATCTTATATCTTCTTGTAAATACATATGCTAATGACACATAGAAATGGCTTTCACAACCGTGACTTGTCAGTAATTTTCATTTGCTTCACTTTTCATATTGTATTATAAAAAATCAGCAGTGATTTAATACTGAGGATTTCTTACCACTTTGTTATGACCCTCTACCGAGGAGAAACTGGCACAGAGGCCTGCAAACAATAGTTCAATTTGCCCAGCCATTGTATTTTACCTACTTGTGTATCAGTAATAGTCCATCTGCTGCTGATAATCTGTTCCAAGCATAGTAATATCACAAGTAATAGTACTATAGTAGTACAACACTTCACAACAAACCACCCCATAAGGTACACAAAGCATTTGCCAGGGTAGGTTGAAAATACTTTGTTTGTGTGTTATCTTTTTTTTTCTTTCTGTCAGTATTATTATGTTAGGAATGAGGCTTATGTGAATAATTGCTCAATGCTTGAGCAGACAAGTTAATGTTTATTCAGTCTGTATGCAGAAAGATTGATGCTGATGGACATAAGTTTGTCATCGAAAGAGGTTTTTAATATTTTGATGGTGCCAGATTTTTCCTGAGTGTTATGACTGATTTTGCTACCTTTTTTTCTTCTGAAACCAAGGGGAAAAATAATACTATACAGCTGGACTGAACAGCAGGTTACCTACTGATATGATAAGAAGGGGCATCACTGTGCCTTCCTAATCCACTTTTTCATTCCAAAATACACTGAGAAACTTTGCAATTGTGTTTGACACGTGTTTCCTCTAACAGGGAATGAGGCAGAAGGAGTAGTGGCAGCTGACAGAAAGTACAGGTGCCACCTAAGAGGGAAGGACTCCAGGGCTCTTAAAGAAGTTTAAGTGATCTGCTGAACCCTGTTCAGACCTCTATTGTCTCTGCCATTAAATAATTAATTGGCCTTTAGGTGCAGAGTTATGTATCCATTTTAGTGATCAAGCTTTTTATTAGTGATCAAAGGCTTGAATCTGAATAAGTATACACATCTTATGATTTGTTTAGGGTTTGAGGTTGTTTTTTTTTTATTCATGTTTGTGAGTTTATTTCTTCAAGAAATTATGCTAACGGCATTTTGGATATGAGAACTGCTAATACAAAAACCCTGAACTCTGTGCTTGATGGATACTCTTGTTTATGTGTAGCAGTCAAAACTGTGTGATAAATCTTTAAATATTCATAAATGCTCTCCAGTTACTATACCATTCCAGTGAACAGCATTATGCATTCCTCAGGTCTATGTTTTAGTCCAAGTGAAACTGATGAGACTTCTCTGAAGAACAAAGAAAAGATAAGAGAGATGGGAGAGAAGAGGAAGAGGAAGAAGAGGAAGAGGAAGGGAAAAAGGATAAGGGAAGAGAAAGGAGGAAGGGGAGGGGGAAGAAAACCAACACTGTAGATGTCTGTCCCTTCTGATCGGGATCTCCAGAGCAAGGATGAATGAGGCTGAGCCCCTGTGACCTGTAATCCTCAATGAGACACTTCTAAATCATTCATTGTGTGAATTTGATGTGAGTTAGGCATGGGCACCTGACTGCATTTCTGTCCATATAGTCCATGCATGTGATAAGGAGTCTAATCTGGCTTCCTACCAGCTCTGGCAAGGCTAATTATACCTGTTCAGGAGCACAGCATGGTATGAATACACAATACAGTATGAATCCTTCCTGTATGAACATAACCTCTTGATGCTGTTTCAGAAGATATGAGCTGACAGAGTGAATTTATATTGGACCAATGCTTTGAGTTATGTGGCCACAGCATTTCTGCTCCAGTGTTAGGAGCCCTGAAGTCATATTTGCTGTATAGCCAAACCATGGCTTGAACTGGCATAGCAAGAAAAGCTATTTAAGGTCATGGTTGTGGCAGACTGTAGGTCTGTCTTGAGCAGCTTGTGTAACTGCTCCACAAGCCCTGCTGGCTCTGAGCATTGTGGTGTATGAGTCTGTCACAATATTTATTTCTGGAAAGGGGAAATTAGCAAGAGAAGCACATAGGGAACACGTTTCCACAGGTTGCCCTTGTTATACCAAAAATTCACACAGCTATAGCTTCTGGTGAGGTTGCAGTTCAAGCAGGTTCTGCTCTCCAAGACCACATATTATAAATCCAGGACTTCTATAGCAGACACACTTCTGCCTTCAAAGACAAAGCAATATTAATTAAAGTAAAACTTCCTGATGTTGAGAAGGAGCTTTCCTGGGACTTAATTCTATCAGGTTTAAAAGGACAAGGGCAAGGCTTTCCCTCTCATGACAAAAAGTTCCATTACCAACATTTTAAACTGAATTTAAAAATAAGGGCGGGCAAAAAGTCTTTGGAATAACTCTTTTTCTGGTTGGGAATTTGAAATGTATATATCTGAATCTTTGCATGAATACTGGTGAAAAATGGGTCACAAAGTTTATAAACTGTTCTACTGCCCAGTAAAAGGCAGAGGACATAAGATCCATAGATTTCACCTAAATGCTTCAGGGAAGAAGTCTTTCAGTCTAAGCAGACATTAGACTTTCTTTGCAGGGTAGAAAACTCCAGAGTAACTAGGGAGAGTAATTACTGAAATATTAGAAGTTAGACCAATATATTGGATATGTCATCAGAGGTATATTTTTGATAACACCTTTTCCCCACAGAGATTTTTTTTTCCAGTTAATATCAGTGGCTTCATTTTGCCACCTCTGTCTGGTCCTACCATCTAGAAAGTTTCAAAGTTCAGACAGAGTTACTGGATATAGCTTGCATGTATACAACTGTAGAATAGTGGGTTATTTAGTGTAAAAAAAAAAAACCTGAAGTACCTAAAAAGTATATATTATTATGGCAGATATTATTTTTTCAGAGGTCTAGTGGGACTAGCCTAGCAGAAGTCTTCAGTGTTTAAATTCAGACACTTGTACTACATGGAAAGAGTGGGTGGGAGATGCTGGTGACAAGGCAAAGCTGGAACAAGGACAATAAGACAAAACTTCTCCAGGTTTGTGCTGGAGCTGTACTGCAGGCTGGATAAGACTGGATATGTATTATCTACAGGATAATCAAATGCCAGGTCCTGCAAGGAAACATTCTCCTACTTTGTGGAAAAGGTCATATATATAGGCAGTCCTTCCAGGATGTCATAAATCCCCTCATCTGAGATAAAAATCAATCAGTCCTATGCCATTTTAAAAAGCAGCAATGTCTCAGGACTAAATAATTCTAGTATAAGTCTCATGAAGTACATCAGCTTTCTTTAATGTAGGAAGTGACACTTTCAGTATCTTTCTCTGAAGGTCCATTTTGAAATTAACTGACTTAAGGAAAAGAAACCCAAGTATATACAAAAATGTATAGCCCTCCTTTGTGACTTTGTGGAATATAATGACACGAAAGGATGAGACTGTTGATTTAAAATGCAAATAAGAAATGTGCTTTCTGGGACTTACGACCTCCTCTGTGTGGACAGAGGTGGAATTTAGGGAGAAATTTCTTCCTCTTTTAAAGTTAACACTTAAAGAAAGCTACATTAATTGGTCACTTAATAAAGTGCTTTGTCTCAATGATTTTGTTTCCTCAAAGAGACAGAGAAATTAAAAAAACCCAAACAAATAAACACCACCAAATATATCATAAACATTTGCAGTTCCATAATATCTGGAAATACACATATATTTCACTCCAGCATTTAGCACAGTAATATCATTCTGAAGTGACAAACCCCCAAATTGTTCTTATGTAGTGTGATGCTGTGCCTTCACACGATCACATTTTAAAACACTATTTCACTTTGTCTGTGGACAGACACTTTCTTCCATTTTGAACTCTGCTGGTAGAAAAGGATGCTCACCTCAGCCTGACCTCAGTTTTTTGACACTACCTTGCAGCTAAGGGCTCTTGCTCGGTATCTGTCAGCACAGGCACTCGTGTGAACAATCCCCAGCTTACTTCAGTCCAAAAGGGACTGGCTGGCTTAAAGAAATCGAGTGGCAGGTGT
Organism: Corythornis vintsioides; assembly: GCA_025447755.1. Classification (NCBI taxonomy): domain Eukaryota; kingdom Metazoa; phylum Chordata; class Aves; order Coraciiformes; family Alcedinidae; genus Corythornis; species Corythornis vintsioides. The sequence continues at coordinate 5,387 of JAOEGS010023507.1, read as the reverse complement.
TTGCTCATAGAGGTCATTCTAACTAAATTGCTTAGGGAGCAATCAGACAACAGCTCTGCTAACAGCTAGCAAAAAAACGGACACGAGCGTGGGTGATAACCTTACCACCAGCACAGCTGCTGGAAAACTAATGTTTGTCTGTCCCATGTGGGGCAGATGGCAGTTACCTTACCTGACTACAATATAAATTGGATGTGAAACTGTGTGAATGAGAAAAGGAGGAAAGCTTGATGTTACGGACTAAGTAATATAAACAATCTACAAATACTTACTTGTTTTGAAAATTTTTACTGATTTTTCTCTTTTTTTTTTAAAATCTTTTTTCTGTTTGTTTTTGTTTGGTTTTTTTTTTTAAAGCATATCTTCTGATATTTTAATAGCAAATGCCTTCCTGATAATGATTATTAATGATTAGATATAGTATGGAAACTTCCCATTGACTAAAACCCTCTTCAGGGAAACTTGAGAGAAGGCAACAAAGAATATGACATATGCTGTGTTTTACAGCAAATGTAAGCAATCTCAAAGGTGGAACTAGAATGTCAATAGAGATATTTAACTAGGTCAGAGAATGGTGCAGGAGAAACTGGAATGTGCATGGAGAATTTAAACACTGGCTTCACCTTTTGGATCTCAGATTGCCCCTGCGCTGCATCTCTGTCTAGGAAGTTGAATGAGCCTGGAGCTGTTGGTTCTGAGTCCAACTAGTCCATCACAACCCACATCCATGCTCACTTATCCTCCAAGTCTGCTTGTTTGGAGTGCTTCCTGGGGATTGCTTGAGAGAATGCTGGCTGGCCCAGGCTTGAACTGTAACCAGGCAATCCTCTGCCCCAGCCTGGTAGAGGTGCTTGTGTCTCAGTGTCAAGGGAGAGTCTTGCATTGTTTAATAACCTATCAGAGATTTAGCCTTGGTTTTTCACTGGGCCAGCGTTTATATGACCCAGCCAGTGGCTCAGTGCAGGTTATCCTGTATCACATATCATGCTTGAGATCTTGTCAGTTTGTGTGATACGATTACATAAATGAAGTGCAAAATTTATGCATGATCATAATGTCACCCAGAAGTAAGGCAGGGCTTGTTTTCAGAGCTATATCTACAAATTATATTTATATGTACATTGTTATTTTCTGTATGGAATCTCATCACTTCAGAAACAGCCTAAGAGAAATATTTTGTATTCTCACTCTTCTTCTCTGCAGAAAGGGTCATAAAGCCCTCAGGACTGCTACTCTGATACTGACAGTACCTTATATTGTCCTTTTGTTGTCAGTACTTTGAAGAATTAGGGACTATAGCCCAACATCAACCTTCTTCTGAAGGAAATTGTAATGAGGCATTTTAACTATTACTGACACAAAAAACCTCACTGATCCCTGACAAAGTTTGTTCTGCCACTGCACTTCATAATAATTTTGATTTACCAGAACAGACTGGCAACTAGTAAATGGCTGGGGTGAAGAAGCCTCAGAGAGTGATAACTGTTGCAGAGAAGCCACCCAGGGTGATCTGTAGGTTGCTGTTAGGGATTCCCCTCTGAAATCCAGAAGCAGCTAAGGAACTGTCATGGATCAATTCTGCCATAATTTGGCTTATATTTTGAAGCTGTGATTGCTGTTATCTTAAATATACGGAAGGAGATAGCAAATGCTCAGTTCCATTTCATCCTTCAGCCCGGGAAATCAAAGGATAAAGAAGATGTAGTTGTGATGCTTAAGTAGGATCAGGTACTTCAAAGACAAAATTAGTTTTCTCCTCAGATGTTCAAGAAATTTCTCCTCAAAAAAACTCACCCTTTTGTTCCTGTGTTTTAGAATGTAGAAAACTTGTGGTACTGAGGCTTGGTCCTCTTATTCATATAGTTTCCATCTTGCTAGAAATCAAAGTAAAACAGAGGAGGTGGAAGTTGAAAACTAGCTATTCCTCTACCATTAAAAGGTGTCTTCTATTCATCTTCAACAGCTTTGAATGTGAGAAACAAAAGAATCTATTTCTAAAAAATTATTCCCTATCAAATGTAATTATAAACCAATTAAACTCTTCAGAAGCTTGTTTTTTTACTTGTAAGAAGTAACAACCCACAGAAATATTCTACAAAGAAAAGCTTTAAAATCCATTTTGTATGTTTGTTTATAAATGCAAAAATACTTCAAACTTTTAAATTATTTTGTCCAATTAACTAATCCACTAAATGCATTAAGTGTAATTAGTGCAGTAACAAATTCAGCAAGACAATAAAAGTAAACCAGTTCACTGAACTGAACAACAAAATCCTAAAATATGCCTGGAGCAAGGCTAATTCACTTTATAATGATTTTTAAGTTTATGTGTTAGTACCAAAATTACCCATCTGTATTTTTCTCTCAGTGTCTTTCTCTTCCTGGGTCCATTTTGGAAACTATTCCCAAGATAAATATGAATGTTTGTTTATTTGTTTTGTATTGTGGTTTGTTTGTCTTTGTTTTGTTTTTGTTGTTGTTGTTGTTGTTTTGGTTTATTATTATTATTAAAAAAAACCCAAACAACAACCCATCACAAAACATCAGTTCTGGTTATTTAGAAAAAAATACTTTGGTCAGTAATACCAGAGTCAGTAATACTGAAGGAAGTCAACACAAAGTATAGCAAACACAACCTGGGTATAATCCTGACTAAGTCTCAGTTTTTCTGAACAGGTCCACAGATAAATAAGAGCTAAACTAAGGAGAGGAAGCCCTTGAAGGTCTCAGAAATGATAAGCATACATAGCATTTCATGGTCATGTCCCCTTTTGATTCAGAAAACTTTTCCAACTGTTTTATCTTCTACAGTTAAATGAAATCTGTTCTTTCAATGGGCAGGGAGGGAGATCTCACTCTGCATACTTATTTACCTGATTATTCTGTCTAGCTTCTGTAAAAATGTTTAAAGAGAATTCCCAAGTTCTCTGGATGTTTCTGCTCTGCTGATATCTAGCAATTGCCACCACCAGCTGTTCCCAGCCTTCAGACTACTGCTTACAAAATGGAGCATTAAAGCCTTTCTCATGGGCACACGGAGTTTTCCAGCTCATTTTGATAGGACTTGCATGGGCACGTGCCAATGGCATTTGGATGGCATCTCTTAGATCCAGATCTGCTGTCTGAACTTGTAGAGGGGTAAGCCCCTTCCTAGCTATCACTCTGCAAAAGGGTGGCAGGTGTTAGATGAGACACTGAAAATCAGTGAAGTATTTCCATGCAGTGGTTAATGTGAATAACTCAGTGTGTTTGCATTACACAACATATATGCAAACAAATTAAAGGATGGCTGTCTGAAAGGTGCCAGACACCCCCAGGTACTATGTGTATTACACAGTTGTGCTGCACGTGCACCTAAAAGGCATTTTCACTGTGGTGGCTGAACATGCACCATGAACCTGATTCAACTAACACTGAATTTATAGCACTTCTGCCTTAAACAATGCTGAATGAAAGCGTGGTGCAAAGCTGCCAGGTGAATGGATTCTCAGTAATGATGTAAGCCATCTCTATCATGGCATCAGACAGTGACCTGAGGAAAGGATCATGCTGCAAGCCTGGACCTGACACTAGGCCCATGCCGTTGCCTGAATGTTGGGTGTACCACAAAGCTGATGGAGAAGAGGAGGGGAAGCTCAGAAATCTGGCACATGAAGAACTCTTTTTGTTATTCTGATCCTGACTTTAAAAAAGTGGAGGATGTTTCATGTCTGAGCATAAGCGTGGTTTGGGACAGTCCCCCTAGAACTGCTCTGTAGATCTGCAGCAGGAAATTTACACATAGGTGAGACAATTTGAAGAGGTTTTATCTCTGCTTGAAGTAATACTATGCACAGTCACACAGTTTATAGTGCACTGGAGTGTCTGCTAGGCATCCCCTTACACTGATGGATGGTCTGCACTTTCCATCCAAGGAGGAGATCTGTTGAGAGAACTGTCAGTTGATACTATGCATCATCTCCTTGCTTCAGCTTCTCCTTTGCTACTCAAGTATGTCAGCAGTTTGCTGCATTACTCCAAGTTATTTTTATGGGGCTATCTGCAGCAGGTGGTGACAGCAACTGTCAGTCTTTCACTGGCAGCTTTCACTAGAGGCCACTGATGTACTGGTGAGGGTTATCTCCCTGTATAGGGGAGGAAAACCCCTCACAGCAAAAACATCACCCATTTGCCCCCAGATGTGGTGTTTTATGCAATGAGAGAGATGGCACATTTAGACTGTGCTCATTTTTACTATTTCACTGTCTGTGTAGCAATGGCCAATAGTTCCTGCCTCTGTGTTTGGTATTTTTGTTGTTTACAAAAGTTCCCCAGAATAGTTGCATTATTTGCACTTTATCACCACCACAATCAACATCAAATCCAGCTGATGATTCATTTTGACAAATAAGTCTGAGGTTTTCACCAACTGCTTGTTTTCTCCAGGAGATACTACAGTAAAAAGATTGATTTTTTTTTTTTTTTTTTGTTCTATTTAGAGTTTATCTTTTTGGGAATTATTATTGTTCACATTTTTAACTTTTCTACCTCTGTGGATTATCTGCACTACTGGGAACCATCAGGGGGGGAAGTTCATGACATAATAACATTTGTAGGACCTTATCTGCTTATTTCTTCTGGTTCTTCTTGAGTAATGGAGAAGTGGGAAGTTGTTATTCACAGATTTCTTCCTCATTCTGAGTTACTCTTTTTTCTTTCGCTTGGCTTGGTTTTTTTCTTTTTATTCTACTGTGAAATATTTTTTACTTTTCACACTGGCCTCAATAAATTTTTGGCAACAGTTTTTCTTTTGTAAGAACCCCAACTGATCCTGCTCCTCAATCACTCTCATCTCCCCTTGGAAAGGCACCAGGTGAGATCACACTTCCACAGATTCATATTAGGTGCAATAATTTTCCCAAAGATTACACACCAGATAAATCCCTCCATTTCAGCACATGGCTTATTACTGATTATTGTCTGCCAACACATTAAGGAGCAGATAACCAGTGATTTATATTTTCATAATGACTACTGCAGTCATTCATTGACTCTGTGGTATAATGATGTCAGGGCAAATAATTTAAATATTAGGGGAGAAAGATCAAGGAACAGACACGGACACTTTCAATAACCAGAGGGAACTTGTGGCAAAAGAGTTTTGCTGTTCCTGCTACTTTCTGCCACCTTCTTCCTGGTTTGCTTTCTGAATTTTCTGCTCTACAGCAGAATGCTGCTTATACCCTGAAGAGCCAAACCTTCCTTTGTTGGGAGACTAATTCAAATGCCAGCCTGGCATAGAGTTTGGAATCCTGTAATGTGCTAACTGATGTTTCGGCTTCAAATCTTATACTGCTCAGGGCAATTCCTGAGCAGGAAGCTAGAGGAACTTAGGGGAGAAACTATCT